>JAUPFN010000021.1:0-212306 GCA_036924255.1 Apodemia mormo | reverse complement strand
AATCGGGCTGACCGCTCAACGCTGACGGTCGTAGGCTACATACATCAGCTCCGACCGTCAGTGTGCGGTCAGCGTGACACTAAAACCAGCCAAAGAATGAAAAAAAATATCTAAGGTCAAAAAGTCAAGTTATAATCAATACAAATGGTAAAAAATAAATTTAGTAAAAATGACAATATTATGCAAGCAGATAGATCATGATGGAGAACAGTCGTCTACAGGCATAAAATATATTGGTGGGGCGCTGCCATCAAAGTAGCGCTTTTTGCCATTGCCATCAATGTAAAGGCGACGAGGATGTAATGTTACTAACTTGTACCTCATTTACACGCTTGGTAAGCATCCACAGGTATAAACGTGTAAATGGGGTGTTTGGCTTGGCTTGCGTGTACTTGGGAACGCTTGTCGCCGATCTGCTCGAGAGTCGGTTTTTGAACACAGATCAAAGGAAGTTTACGCCAAGCGCTTGCGATGCATTTACAAGTTGGCGCGATTTTGGTGTCGCTATTACGGTTTCTATGGATTTTTATCATCCACATTTTTTCTACCCAGCTTTCGCTCCTTTAATTTTTGTTTAAACAGCCGCCGTGTTGGTCCCGACCTCCTTTGAAGAATAGTCCAACTGCCGTTCTGCCAGGCAGGTCGTAGAGTGCTGCATTGTCTCGCCCGGGTCTGGTACCACCGCCTTATCTATTCCTGCCACAATAGCGTCAGTGCTTGTCGCTGTCGTATTCCGGTTTGGAGGGAAAGGTAGCCGGTAAACTTATGCATGTGGCATTAGACCTCGCCACAAGATAGCAACGCACCATTAACATCTTTGGTGTCTATAGGCGATGGTTGACTCTTTCCATCAGGAGACCCATCTGCTTGTTTGCTATCTTATGATATAAAAAAAACAGATATCTTTTGAATATTCTTGTATAATACTGTTTTGAATAAAAATATGTCAAGAAAAACGCAGTAGCCAACATAACTTCACCATGCTTGCCTGTTCGGAACAAACTAACGCACTCGCAAGCGTGTAAATGGCATCTAAGCGTTTGTAAACGCTTGGAGCTTGTGGACGCTTGGCAAGCCTCTGCAAGCGTATAAATGTAGCATTAGATTTGACCTTCCAATCTGAAATTGATAAACATGGGCATCTTGTAATCATGTCGAAAGTTACATGTTAGGTTTTACTATTTTTATAAAATGTTATGTATAATAATTTATGCACCCTCAAATGAGCACAAAATATAAATATGTACTCATCTGAGGGTGCTTAGGGTTGAGCTACATCAACACGCAATCGAATTTTTCCGTCGCCATATTATGCTTTTCTGTCGGTCTTAACCGTTATTTGCTAAACCGAGATTGATATTGGAAATGCGATAGCACGCAGCGGAATCTTCGATCGAGGCGATAGCATATCCGCTACCTTTCTCGTTCTAGCAAATACCAGTTGAGAGACAGAAAAGAATTGGGCGACTGAAAAGGGCGATTCCGTGGTGATAGATGTAGTCCGGCCCTTATACACCACAGATTCCGAAAACTGCATCAGCACAAATTATCTTTTTATATTGTACAAGAGCAAACAAGCTTGTGGCTCTTATGATGCCATCCGTGTGACGCGATGTTATGCCACATGCAAAAGTGAACCTGCTATCTTACCTACTGCATCGGTACGCAACAGTGATAAGCACTGACACTTTTGCGGCAGAAATATATAAGATGTTGGCACTAAACCCGAACTTTATCACTTATTGGTGGTGTTATAGCGCAAAACACTAAATATTTCTAAAATGCAGAATATTTATTGTATTGTGATGACCGTTTCAGTTCAATAAACTATTGTGTGTGATTCGCTTTGTCGCGGCAACAATACCGCGTGCCGGCCCTTGAAAGGATTCTGTGGGTCGTCGGATCTATGAAAACGGTGGATGTGGCTATTATGCAAGAGTTATTTAATGCTGCTTCGTATTTATTGATAGTTAACTATAGAAGCTCCTTTTAACCTGATAAAAAAGTATGTTCGGAAACTAGTTCAATAATCTGAAATTCTTCATTCAATTGAACTTTTTTCAGTTTTTCGTGATACGTTAACTTTTTTAAGCTATAACCGTATCGGAAGATTTACAAAAAAAAAAACAAATACAGTTTTTTTTAAAGCAGGTGAATAAAAGCGAATCCTTTAGTTTGAACTATTGGAGCCATGTACAAATTACTTCTGATACATGTAAAAGTTATTCCCAGAGTAGAACAATTGGCTATACGTGTTATTACCATTACTAGTTAGTAGATTTAGATTTCTGGTACATCTAGCTGGGTATTTGGTAACATCGCCTTACTTATCCCTATTACAATAGCGTCAATGTTTCACCAATCTCATATTTTGATTTGGAGAATAAGGTAGCCGGTTAACTTATGTCTGCGGGATTGCTATCCCGCCGCACGGATCTTTGGTGTTTATAGGCGATGGTTATCTTTTTCCATCAGGAGAGCCATCTGCTTGTTTGCTACATTAATAAATATATGTCTATACTATTAATATGGCTTACCAGAAAATGGATTGTTATCTTTGTTGCTAAATTTGGATTAAATTATTTTAATTTAAATGGATTTATTTATTAAATGGATTTGCATTAAATTTGGGCAAGACTATAGTAGAGGTAGATGTAGATTTAATGGGATTAAAAAAATCATTTTAAGCGCACAAGCTGCGGGTCGCAACTAGCGCCTATAGCTTAATTATTTTAATACATTTGTACGTGTATTTATATTCTAATTTTGATATTTTTGTTATTATTTTAGTTGTTACGACGCATAAGTAGGTAACTGATGTATTAGTTATTTCTCGTATTATTTGAGCTGTATTTTTTAGATAATTTGTACAAAAAAACAAAAATAAAACACAGTCCTTTAAATTTTGCATCTTCTGATAAACGCATGTCTTCTTAAATTATATTTCATATACTTTACTTAAAACACGCTTTTGCATCTTGTCACTTAATTTATATATCTAAGCGATTATTTAACATACATTAGACAATAATCTTCTCTATTTTGTTTCAAAAGTTTCAATTATTACCTTATTAACAATTAATAATCTCTAAACATGAAATTATGAATATTTATGACGTCTTATAAAATAAAATGTAATATTGAAGGACGCTCGTTATGAGTTAAGTTCAGTTTAAAGTGTATTGAAAAAACTTAGTAGATAAAGATGTCAAAAGATTGATTCATCGTTAGAGAAAAATGAAGATTGCAATTCAGATATAAACTTACTCATAATGTTAATTCAGAGAAGAAAGAGAATTAGTCATTTCATTCTCTGAATATTTATATCTGTTTTCAATTTTTAAGTACGTGTACGGTCACCTCCATACATTCAATAAAACATTCATTATTCCGCGATTTAATCAGTTCACCAGTATCAATAGAGTCCGCGATTGATTCGCCGCCGTCCGTTGTCTCCTGCCCTGACCGCCGCAGACATGAACTGGGATCCATTTTACTTGGTTTTTGTTTTAAGTGTCGCCTTTTATAAATGGCTTGTAAGACTGTCCGTCCGTCCGTATCTTTTTTTTTAAATAAACGCTAAAATTGACAATGTAGTGTGTCAGATATTTTTTAGCTAAGCTAAGAGAGTTATAAATCGTATTTAGCTTTTGTTTTTTTTTTAAGTTTTTCTGGTGTTATGACTTTAGGATGAGCAAGATTTATATCATTACTTCTTTGTTCAATTTGATTAAATAAATGTTTTAGTAGAAATACTGGGAGAAAATAATCTTCTAGCGTTCTTTTCCTTTTTTTATTTATTTCTTTGAATTGAAACGTTAATTTTTGTCGTATTTATTAAGATTTATAGAAGATAGATGACATTTAATTCTAAAAAAAAATGTCTAAGTTTTTAAAGGTATTTTCATAGTAAATAACATTCCATTTCAGGAATTTAATCGATACTACATTAAATAGTATAATAATCAATATAATTCAGATCGTAGTCCATAAAAAAATGCATGATATCAAGGTAAATTAAAAGTAATAGTAATACGGAAATATTATTTGGTATTAACGAAATTGCATACTTATTCAATGTTTTACCGCATTAGTCTATAGTCTATAGTCTGCTAAAGATAAGGAATAGCTATTTATTTTTGACGGGATTAAACTTGTATGCGTGCGTTTGTGAGTAGTATCAAATTGACGTATACAGGAATCACCACAAAAATTAACTAAAAATGGATTTTGGACTTTCATCATAAAATAATTTTAGATTATTATGATTCTCAATAAGTCTTGAAACTCCATAATTTTGGTAATTAATATTATCATAGTTTGCTTAACGAGACGTAATAATTGCAGAGATTCTACCGAACCTTAAGCGAGATCAAGTCTGAAGTGGAGTCGATCATCAAAACTGGCCGTAAAATGGTTGAAGAAAAATCGGTTGCGGATCCTCAAGAATTTTCCAAAAAGATTGACACTTTAAAAGAGTTATATAACAAACTGGGCGCTCATGTAACAGAATCTAAGAGTAAACTTGAAACAGCATTACTCACGGCTAGAGAGATTCAAAACGATCTCCAATCACTTACCAGCTGGTTGCAGGGGCTTGGTAATGTCGGAAAACAAACCTTAGAACTAGAAATGTCGAGAATGGAAGCCACTAAAGATAAACTCAACGCCAATTATGTTGAGTTCTCGAAGAACTGTGATCCAGTTTATTTAGAGAATCTTCGAGAACAAATCGATGACATTAATAACCGTTGGGATCATTTGAAACGTCATGGATTGGGGAGAAAAGATCCCGAAGGAAAGAAAGAAACTGAAGTTGAAATTCTCCAGAGATATTTGAACGATATAACCAAAGAATTGGAGAGTCCAGAGACAATGTCAGCCGCGAAACTTAAACTGCTCAAAACTGAGGTCAAATCCAAGGCTAATGAAGTTGATACTTTGGATAATAAGGCATTGACAAAGCAGTGGGAAAAGATACTGGAAAAAATAACGGTAAGTCATTTTTTTTTAATTAAAAGCGCTTTGAATTTCACAGTTTTTTTTTTAAATTGTAATTAATGAAAAATCGTAATTGTTTTTGTATTGTTTTTTTTTGATGTACGTATTTTAATGGTACTCGTAAAAATATTTTATGCTATTATAAAACCTAAGGCATTTTAGAGGACAGAACTTAAAAACCTTACTTATGATGAAACAAATGCGTGTATTGTCACTGATTTTTTGACTGACAATATTTGAAAAAAAATGGCCAGTACTCATCTTTGTGCAATTTAAAAATAAATTTAATGCTTATATAAGTATAAGTTAAAAACCTTTTGTGTGTATTTTTTTATTATACAACATTTTAATATAATTAACTATTGTAAAGTATTTTAACTGTTATTTAGTCTAAATTAAAACTTAAATTTAATAAGTAATAAAACTCCATGTCTTTATTTTTAACATCTTAATATTGTTCTTGTTTTGTTAAATTTGTGTCAATTGCATTTTTTCGCTTTTTTATCACTGTTTATACACAAGCACTTAGAGCTTCAACATTTGCGTTTTCCTCTTTTGTATTGTCTTGTAAACTTGTACAAATTCATATTTTCAAACGTGACAAAACGTATATGTGATACGCGATTTAAATCACGTTATGTAAATAATCATGTGTATATAATTTGGACGGTGTTGGTGCAATGTGTGGTGTGAAGAGTGCTTACTCACAGTTCATTACATCGAAACGGCTTGCTGGAGTAATTGGAATCATGCTTTCACTCATCAAATGACGCTTTTGGGGTTCACCATCATGACTTATGGACTCTGGCCCGATACTAACATGTATATATTTTGAATATACTTCAGTCTCAATCGACTGCTTAATATTCCAGGCCGCATCAAGTATACTCGACAGTGAAACGGTTGTCGAATATGAAAACGTGACTGATACTATTAAAAGACGGCTTGAGAGTCCAATAAACACACCTGAAACTGAGAAACCTGAATTTAAAAAGTCCAAAATACCTTTAGCCGTAAAAAGTCCCGTTCCTATTAAAAAGGAAATCAAAGAAGGAGGTAATAGAAGTAGGGGTTCTTCACTTGAGAGGCCAAAAAAGAAAGATAGTAGTCCAATGACAGATAGTGTTAGTAGTACCATGTCTGTTGATTCAATGGAGGGATCTATATCCATTGGATCTGTGCCATCTACACCAGGTACGCCTAAAAAAGATAGCAGCACTTTTAATTTATTAAAAGACAGTGATCTTTTTAGCCAAATTTCTAAAAATAAAGTACAGGTTAAACATCAAGAAAGAACTAAATCAGACCCATGTAAAGTAGTTGCAGTTAAGGAACACGAAATTGTGAAAGCAACTGTCAGTCCCGTGGAACCGATGGAGATATATCCATCAGATGCAATCGAAACAGTGGTAGAATTTATTCCCCAAAATGTTGAGACTGTAGAAATTCTTGATGATACGGAAGGGGAATCTTTATATGATTCTGATGATGATGATGCGAGCATTATAGTCGACTTAGGTTCTGAGCCAAAAACTTTTGTTATCGAAGTTAAGAAGTTAGAAGAACGCATGAAACCGACACTTGGTATATTAAAAAAGAGAAATGATATGGACAAAGAACAAAAAGTGGTGAAATTAAATGATGTGCCTGATATAATTCCTTCTGAAAATGATGTGTCTATGAGAACACCGCCTTCTACGCCTATGGATGATGCAGAGTCTAAGGAATGTCCTTTGCTTTATGATCTTGCTATCCGACAGAAAGAAGCGCATAAGAATTTGATGAGAGACGAGGTTAATGAATATTTAATATTGGATGAGGTACCCAAAGACCAAGCCGCATTACCTGAACCATCCGCTACTGAAACTCTTTCAAACGATACAGTCGAAGTCATTTGTGATGATAAACCGCTAAAGAAGACAGGAATTGGTATATCAGGGTCTACTCCAGAAAGAATTCGTCGGAAATCTTCGAGCAGCAAGATTGATGATGAAGTCATTTACACTGAAGTTGAAGAAAATCCACAGGTATTGTATTTTCGATTTTGCTATAATTGTGAGTAATTAAAACATTATTCTTAGGAGTTTTAATAAAAAAACTTTTAGGAAATCTGCGATGTTTTGAATTGATTGACTTAATAAATAGTAATAAAATGTTAGCCTAATACATAAAATTTAAAGTTATTGTGCATAGGTTTAGTTTTAAAATAATATATACATATCTATATATCTTACGAGATAGAAACGAATTCTTACATATGTGATTTTCTTTTATTTTACAAAAAAAAGATTTCCTTAGAAAAAACAGAGTTAAGATAATTTGAAAAAGCTTAAGTTTGATTTATGCACTTAACTAATAAAATATTATACATAAATTACTTTATTCTCTTCGGAAGTGCGTTAATTGTATTCAGATAATATGTAAAGTATTTTTTAAATAAAATTACTATGGTTTCTTATTGACGAACATAACATGTAAGCGATAACATTTTTATCACTTAAAAATATAACGTATTTTTCCCTAGGTTCGACTTTCGGCATCAGATTTCGACGTAAAGGAACCTCTGTCAACGTCTACACCTATCAAGGACGATAAAAACAAAAAGAATGTCCAAGTGGTGGCTATGTCACCTAAACTGAACGACTCTGAAGATCATAAAGAGGATATCTCTTCCAACAATGTGACCATGAGCTCCATGAAGTCTCATATACCGATCAGCAAAGAGCGCAGAAGTCACGAGAAGTATCAACGGACTGATGATTATTCTCAGGTATTTGATTTGGAATGTTTCTTGAGTCTTTTTTCTACGATCCAATATATTTTTTCAGTAGGACAGCATACATGCAGATAGTTCTTCATTCATCATAAACGTCAACTGTGCCAACTTTCATACTTGTCGTTCGTCCTATAGTCATAGGTCTTATGCTCGTGACATTAGATCTCGTCACAAGATAGCAACCATTAACACCTTTGGTGTCTATAGGTGATGGTTGACACTTTCTATCAGGAGACCCATCTGCTTGTTAACTATCTTATGATATAAAAAAAAGTCTTAAAAAGAAGTATAAAGCGTTTTCTTCTTGTATAAATATTTAGAGAATTAATGTAAACGGAAATAACTGATACACTAAATAATATAATTGAATAATCAATTAGTCTATATTAATATTATAAATGCGAAAGTTTGGATATTTGGATGGATGGATTTTTGTTATTCAATCCTGTTACCTGTGTGCCAGATTTGAATGAAATTTGGCACACAGGAAAATGATGACCTGGAATAGCACATAGGCTACTTTTCATCCCGGAAAAATTAGGTGATGAAGAAAAACTTTTATAATGCAGCGGGCTGCACGCTGCCAAGGGTGGATCCAGAGAGGGGATCATGGAGGTCATGACCCCCTCAGGCAGGGGTCTTACTATGTATTTATTATTGCAAACATAAGGATTAGAGTCTATCTTGACTGAACCTCAAATATGTGACGACCACACCAATAAACCCTAACCCTGAGACAAATATAATATTTTCACCCCATAAAGTCCTCCGAGTCCCAAGTGGCGGCGGGGCCAGTGGCGGAGGCGGTAGCGGAGGCGACAGCGGGGGCGGCAGCGGAGTCGGAGCTGGAGGCGGCCGCAGCCGCGCTGACGTCACGGTTCCCGCGCAGCTGCGACTCCCGTGTGCTAGAGTTCGCCCGCGATGCTGAACAGATGGCGCGACGGTTGCATGTTGTAAGTGTAGATTACATATCTAACTACAATTTGAAGCATCAAAATCAAGATATTCAAGTGATTTAATGATAACACGCACAAAAGTATACTGGTTACCTTACCTCTAATTCGAATTATGACAATTATAATCACCGACGATAATTCGACAGGAATAAGTACGATTTTAGAAAATTAGACTATTTGTCTTTTTTTTTTCTTTTTTCCTTTCAAGCAGTTCGTAAAGGTGAACGATTGGCTATACGTGTCACTTCCATCGTGACTACTACGTGATAGAGTTCCGCTTCTCGCCTAGGTTGGGAATTACCGCTTAACTATTCCTACCGCAATAGCGTCAAAGCCTGTCACTATCGTGTTCCGGTTTGGAGAATAAACGATAAACTTGCGCATGTGACATTACAATCCCGTAGCACGGATAGCAATACACCATTAACATCTTTGGTGTGTATAGAGACGGTTGTCTCATCAGGAAAGTCATCTGTTTGTTTGCTATCTTATGATATAAAAAAATGGTACACTTTGCCTACTGATAAAATTCCACTTGCTTATTAATAAAATCGTTTAATTTTGTTTATTGTTTTAGGTATTGTTAACGGTTGCCGCTGTCCCCAGTGAACGGGATCCGGCTAAGAGATTAGAAGTAGGTTAAACATTTTTTGTACTTAAAGATGTTTTTATATTAATTAATTTACTAGTAGGTATGCAACATCGCTCATAAAAAACATCGATATTTAAACATCGATTTTTTGTCTAAATCGAATGAGTAAATTATCGATGTTGAAAACATCAAAGTTTATGGAAGATACATTGATTAGGATTGTTTTCGCTATATTTATTATACTTTTACCCTTCCTTTTATGATGTGGAGATCCTGAACGGCAAAAAATGACTATTTCGTTTTGCGTGCATTAGTATTGAAAGAGCGAATGCGATATTTAAAATCTATGCTTGTGATTGAGAGAGATATATATGTTTATGTGTTTAGCATATTCATCAGAGACGGGGCATAATATGTTAATGTGATAAAACATCGCACATATAAAGCGATGCATCGTCGATGTTTGAGATTTCAGTATCGATGTTAAAACATCGATGTTTATGAGCAATATATTGATGTTTTAAAAAAATCCATGTATCGTTTGCATCCCTATATACTAGCAATTTTTTCTGTATTAGTCATTAAAAACAAGAGACACCGCTGAACGGGTTGTTTTTATAAAGTTGTACTATTTCTAAAACTTATTAACTATTAATATCATGCTAATATTTTAAGATATAGAAAAAGTATCTTAAAAATAAAATAAATAAAGGATCATTAGATCTGATTAAGATAAGCAACGTGTGATATGTCGGGAGTAATACAAAAAGAGGTTTGACTCATAACATATCTCGCTTATTCGACTTGATGCAACGAGGAATCATTTGTCGTGGCATTAAACGGAATATATTTTTTCCTATTGATTCAACCTCTACGTTATCATATCACACATAGATATATCATACGCTGCTTATTTTAAGCGGTGTCAAGATTGCTGACAAGGAAAAGTTAACAAATGAAATATAGTATACAGCCAAATTGGTACTTTCACAAGACATTTGTGGTAATGTCACAACACTTTTTGCAACAATGTGAATTTTGCGTACATCCCTTTCGTGAGTCACATGACCGATAAGTTGTGTCTTATTACATCAGTTAAATGACAGACACACATCGGTTAAATGACAGTCACACATCGGTTAGTAAATGTGTTTATTGAACTGTAATTTAGTGTGATTTTTCTTAACCTTATGTACTAATAATTTACGCGTATGGCCGTGTGATTGAATGTGGTTTGATAACACGTCCGAACATGAACGTGTTCTATCGTGCCTGTTACATGTCCTAACAAAAAAATCGCAAAGTTTTCACTTCTTAAATTGTTTGTAATTGTCCAGTAGTTCTTGCGAGATTCGTACCCAACAGAAAATTTATCATTTTATATTTTCAGAAAAGTTTAACATATTGTAAAAAATAATGTAGGCGTATATGTATTGGATAGCATTGCACCATTAACATCTTTAGTATCTTGGCGATCATTGTCTCTTTTCATTAGGAGAAACAAATGGCGGATGCTTCTTTGCTATTTTGAATAAAAAATGCTTACGTATACACATACACAAATTTACGTATTTTGTATACATTAATACGATTACGTATACGCATGTGTATGCGTCCTGTGCGTTTTTTTATTTTTTTATGAATTTCTTGCAGATATTGAAGAACCAACTCAGCGCAGTGGCTCCAGACGCGGCAGCTTTGATATCTCGTGGAGATACCCTCGTCTACGACAAACACAAGGAAAATCCACAACTGGCCGAGTATATACACACTCACTATCAGGAAAGGCTACGAGCCAAGTGGGCTATGGTCATGGCCGAGGTAGATGAAAAGAGGAACGCTGCTATGAAAGCCGAAGACGATATCAAAGAGCTAAACACTTTGATAGAAAACCTCCAGAAGTGGTCTAAGGAGTTTGAAAGTAGGATCAAAACTGGTGCAGAGGAATTAAAAGAAGAGTTGTTGGATAAAGAAGATGACATAGAAAGAGTGCAAGAGTTGACTCGAGACTTGAAAGTGCAGAGAGTTGCGTACCCAGAAAGATCGGCAGTGGATGTAGTGACGTCATTTAATAAACTTAAGGACGCGTATGAAACGTCAGTACCGAAGAAGGACAATAAGAAAACAGTAAGTTTTTTAAAATGTAGTATTTTATTTGTAAAAAACTAATTGCGCCCCTGCTAAATTGGTAAAAGAATACCATGAGAATCCGTAATTCCCAGTTTTTCGGGATAAAAAGTATCGGATTCGAGATCATAGGTCCGCCTTGTGCCAAATATCAGTAATTTTCGCGTGATTAACAAACATAGACATTTTCACATTAATAACACTAATGAGATATTATCTATATTAATTTTATTAATACGAAAGTTTGGATGTTTGGATGGATGGATGATTGTTACTCAATTATGCGAAAACAGGTAGTTGATGACCTGGAATAGCTTATAGGCTTTTCTTTATCCCGGAAAAATTAGATAATCCCGCGGGATAACTCAAATACTGTTAAAATGCAGCGGGCTGAACGTTGCAGCTAGTTTATTTATAAATGAATCCCTAAAATATAAGTTTGGAATTTCAATAACGCACATATAATTGTTACCATCATATGAAGCCTTAAGTCATACTTAGGACACATTTGCTGGAAACGTTATTATATTTATCAACAATTCTATTTCTTCGCTTAATTTTATAAAGAACTAGCTGCAACCCTCGAGTTGCTCGCAACTTCGTTTGCGTGATCCAAAAAATAATACATCCTTTTATTTAATAAGTTTAAAAGTATTCTAGTCCCGTAGATTTTCACAAAGTATTTTTTGTTATCGTTTAAGTAGTTTTTGAATTTATCCACTATGAACATACACGCAATCAAATGTGTCTTTATATCAGTGTAGGTATCGACCTTGGTTTCTCGAGAGGTAGGTAAAGTTAATCGAACATCCAAATTTGCATCCCCTTTCGAATTTAAAAATTATCGATTCTTTTTTTCAATAACCTGGAGAGTTTCGAGGTATTGAGTATTGAGTACTATCATTTGACTCTGGGTAAATATTTTTCTCTGTTTAAATGGTTGGCTTATCGAAGCGCTTATGGAGACTGAAACAAGCAGTCTAGTTTACAAGTTTGTTTGTATTCTATTCTATAAATAGGTTTTTATAATGTATTGAAATTTTAATTTTATTTTCTGAGTTACTTGTTGGTGGTAAATCTTAACCGGTTTTGGTTATTGTCAATGCTTAACAGTTTAATGTCGTAAGTAAGAGTAACGTGAGTCATTGCGCAGATAAACTTTGTTAAATAAGTTTTTTCAGTTCGTTTTTATATTCTTGCAAAGGTGACAGTTTGGTTCATGTTTTAAAAGTAAAGGCTTGTCATTAGAACATCCATTGTCCAGTCAAAACGTATTTTATATTAAAAATATGTTATAATATCGTAGCAAGATTGTGTTTATGATATGGGTGACTAAATTTTTTACTATCGCATGATGTGAAGTGGTGCCCAACACAATGAGGGTGTTAAAATTTAATATTATATAATGATATTTTTTTAAATATTTGCACACCATAATTGGTAGAATATGTCGGTAACTTAATTTATTTTTAACAACTTGTAACACCCATATTCTTGCAAATAATTTTTTTTTCTTTCTTTCTTTCTTTCTAAACGCTGCGGTCATATAGAAATTTAGTCAGACATATCGTTTGCTATTTTGTAGCTCGTGAGTCATAAAGCCACACTTTAGTCATGCTTTTTGATGAAAAGAATAAGGTAACGGAAAGCGTGTTTCATGTGCAGGTTCTGGTCACATGAGCTATAAAATTTTGTACGATATATTTGACTTGTTTATTATCGCACGGCGTTTAGCATCGTATAAAATTATTTTAATAGGGTTTTATGGTGCATTCTTGAAACTCAAATAATTGTAGGCTTATATTTTGATTACGCGATCCTAATTATACAAAATTTTTGTTTAAACATGTTTTATAATCAAACAGTATATGTAATAAGAATTGTTAGAATGCGAAATTGTTAGTTAACTACATTGATATAAAAGAGAAAGATACGTTACGTTCTTATATCGCATTGTCTAAACTAGGCTCGGCTGAATACGTATACACCGACACTACACATATCTATTATCACAATTATAAACATGGAAACAAAGACAGAGATATGGCGGATACACTCGTACGAGCGAAATGGTATTAGCCACTGCGCGTGTCGTTGTCATGGTTACTGATAAACAAAATCAGTGATAGGCCGGATACACTCGTACGAGCGAAATTTCATTAGCCAATAGCCACGGATCACCTCATCGCCATGGTTATCGATAAACAAAGAAAATATTATTTTTAAACAAATTTAATGTTTTAGCTGTACTTACGAATGGAAAGTAATCCCATGTGTCTTATTTTTTCCCTTTAGTGATTATAACACTGGTTAAATACACAAGAAAGCTTTTTGAAGCGTGTTTAATGGTAAAAACAATCGGAAAGTAGAAGCGTTTGATGTTGCGATGTCCCGCGTGCATTGATATAAAATACCCAAGATACACAGTTCCGAACAAAACTGACATTCAAAACTGTCGCTAATTAAGTCTAAAAAGTTTATAGTTGTGGCACAAACGTGTTTTTTCATATTCAACCTTAAGCGCAAGATTTAAAGTTGTTTTAAAAAAGCAATGTACAAAAAGCAATAAAATTTTTGACTTAAGTTAGCCGGTAGGACACGGTATCAGTGGAGTCGAATATAAATATTTTATGCATTGACTTAGGTAGTATTTTATGGGTTTGTAAATTTTACATAAAAAAAATCTGACCGAAAATCTGTTTTTGCGTAGAACATTTATATATCAATAAAGCAAATAATGACCATTAAAATAGTTTATTTATATTTCAAACATTGTAGGTTATTGGTTCTATTACCCAGAACCTAAACATATTGGCAAACTGTGGGTGTATAGCCATGTAGTATTTGACGTTTGATATTAATATATTTAGTTTGCATAATATAATAGATTTAGAATATATTGAAATAGGAAATTTACTGCAATGGTGACTATGACTACGTTATTAAGTTCATAGATTCTTACATTTTTCTTCAGACTTATTATATTATGTATCAACAACATAGTAGGAAACGCATTAATTTCCTAGAACAAACTTTAGCTTTTTATTCGTCGGTTATTTTTTGCAGTATTATGTTAACGAACATTTATTTAGTTATAATATTTGCAGGCGTACGAGCGAATATTGCCCATAGACATTTGCAATACGAAAGGTTAGTTGCCGGCTTTTGAAAATTTTATTGGCTCTCCTGTTAAAAATTCCAATATCAAGGCTGGTCGGAAAAACTGAGTGAGGTAAGCTGATCCAGAGTTTGTCTGTTTGTATAAAGAAGGTACAAGCAAATTAAACTGGATGTAATCTCTCACTACGGCGTAAACCAAATTCGGCAAAAGAGTACGGCAAAAATAATGACTTACCTACGTATTTCTGTGTTTTCCAAAATACAACCTCTTAGAGGGTAAAATAGGGGTTGAATGTTTTATATAATTTCAAAAGTAAAACGCTTAGGGCTAAAAACTTAAAATTTCGCAAGCGTATTTTTATGATGTAGGAATCCACTAAGGAATGATTTTTCAAAATTCAATTCCGATGGGCATTAAATAGGGTATAAAATTTGTATGAAAATTTTTATTCCTTGGACATATTTGCATGAAGTTTCGCACGAATTGACAAAAAATTAAAAAAGTATTTTTTCGACATAACTTATCATTTTTCGGCTTTCAACAATATTTAAATCAAAATTACACTGTTATAAATTATTTCGTATTTTAAAATAATTTTCAGGCTAATATACCGATATATTTTAAAATCTTATCACCTAGCTCCTCTGCTTAAAATACTGCGTCAAATACTGCAAATCGGATTAAAATCGGTTGTTTCGTTCGGGATTTATCAATAACGGAAAATTCTGAAAAAAGCTTTTTTTACATGTTTTCGACATTTTTAAGATAATAAAACAATTTAGAGCGAAAAAATTGCGTTGAATGTTATTCGAAAGATCAAACTCGTTAATCATTTTGAAATAATATACATCTTTTTAAATATTGAACAAAGTAACATTTAAAAAAAACCTTGAATTTTTGAACTTTTCGGAATCAAAAGTCTATGCTTAGGCATAGTTTTTTTGTTTGAGCTTAAAATACCTCATTTTAGCGGGAAGTTTCAGGTGAACTTTAGGGTCAACCAGCTTACAGACTTTTTTAATATAAATACATTAGTTGGTTACATAGGTGTGTTATATACATAGCAATCGTAGTAGATAGGTATATTTAGTTTGGAGTATAGTTTAGTACATATAATATTATTGCCAAATATAATTTTAGTTTAGATATTTCCTGTTAATTATAAATTTCTTTTATAATCATTAGGTTAGTTTGTTCGAGAGGTGTGTTACCAATAGGTATTTTTAAATTGAGATATAGTTAGTTATGATATTAGGTATAGAAAATTTAGAAGTTATAGGAAGTTCAGGTCGTAAGTTTTTTACTTAAATTTTAATAACAAAAATGTCGTATATAAATAATTAAGATGGATATGTAAATATTATTTTTTTAAAGTACTAGCGGCCCACCCGCCCACCGAGGTTTTTAATAAAATAAAGAAAGGTTAAATAAGTTCTAAAGTAAATATGCGCGAGCAAAGCCGCGGGTAACAGCTAGTATGCAAATAAAGCAACTCGTATATATAAACAGTCACTTAAAATTTATACGAGACTAGCTGCAGACCTCTGCATTAGGATAAAAGAATTCTTTGTGCTATTTCAGGTCATCTTATATCCGAGTCCAAATCCAAATTGGTACAGCCATTTTTTACGTGAGTGATTATCAAACATCCAAACATACAAACTTTAACATTTATAATATGTATAGTATAAGATATCCGCAATCAAAAACAACATTTTATTAAAATTAAATTATTAAATTAAAAAAACATTCTTAACGCAACCTGTTCCTACCACTTAAGAAAGCTTTATCAACAACACGTGTAAACAGAACAAAAGTCGATGCTACCTATGATTTCCTATTGTTATATTAAAAGTTTTGTAATATATCTCCAAGGTTTCATATTGCATATAATTGTGATTCTTACGATGAATCACAATTATATATTGTTATTTTATATTTGTACAAGTAGAATAAAAAGAATCACCTAACTTGTTCCTCAAAATAAGTAATCAATATAATCAAACATTTTAATATCGTCAAATTGATGTCCTCTTCTCTTTTGGCAATTGGTTAACAACTATAAAAGGTATTCAAAATTATTAATGAAAAAAAATTAATCTTCTTAATAAAAAAATTAACTTATTAATGAAAAAGAATCGATTCCACTAATAATAACAGGATCAATTTGTATTATTCGACTAGATTAAAAGGAGGCTGTAACGCATTGTCCTTTTACTGAAAAAGTGACCACTGAAATTTTGTCGTATTATATTTGGAGCGTCGAGTAAATTTTTAAGACAAATAAAATAAAAAACATACATTATACCCTATATTTAGTAACATAAACAACAAAAATATATTGATAAACTCTTATCCTTACCGAAAATACAATATCTTATATTTTTTTAACGTTCATGATGTTGTATTTTACAATTTATCAGAGAACAATTCTGTATTTTTGACGTGCGGGCAATGACGTGAGTGACGGGATTCTATTTGAAGTGAGTGCACAATTTTAAATTGTGCACTCATTCTTAGAGGACGTTTTTGAGACACTGATTGTGTATCTTGGGTTTTTATATATCAATGGCCGCGTGTGACTGAGTGGCACACTACAAGCACTATGTACAGGGACCTAGTAGGACAGGCGCTGTGACTAGGTAACATATCTTCCTTATTTTATATCAATGGTTAAGTATGAGTACTGGTTCCGGTGGTGCAGGACGGCGCTGAGGCGGAGGTGGTCCGGCGGCTGAACCTGGCGCGGGCGGGCGCGGCGGACGCGAAGCGCGCGCTGCGGGCGCCGCCGCTCGCGGGCCGGGACTTCGACGACTTCCCCATGCAGGAGGATGCCTTGGACGTCAGTACTATTTATTTATTTAAGTGAAAACTTTTATCGTGATTATACACTATTTGTGATAGGGGAAAATCTTATGGTTTCGCGTCAGCGTCAGCAACATGCTAATATTGATCGAGTGACTAGAAAACGTAACTATGTAATCAATGGGGCTAGTGTTCGATTCCTAACGAGAACAATATTATTTAATTATATTTGTATGATATTAATATTTATTCTATTTTTCCAGGAGTTTCTATATTTTATTTGTTGCAAATAATATTTTTAAAATGATATTTAATATTATCACTACATAGTATAAAACAAAGTCGCTTCCTCTGTCTGTCCCTATGTCCCTATGTATGCTTAAATCTTTAAAACTACGCAACGGATTTTGAAGCGGTTTTTTTAAATAGATATATTGATTCTTGAGGAAGGTTTTAGTATATAAACCTTTCCAGCATTTCCACGGGAACAAAAGCTACGCGGGTGAAACCGCGGGCAGGTCGCTAGTGCTTAATATAATAATGATATTAATTATCCATAGAAAATATTTAATGCCATTAAAAAAGGCAACCTTCTATGTAAGAGAAACTCTTAGGTCATTAATACTTTACGATGTACCATTAGATTTTAGTTCGACAATCATAGTTCAAAAGACTTTGGAAAGATGGCAAAAAAATAAAATAGATTATAAACATTGTTAAAATCCCTTGGCCGAGTTATTATTGAGCTTGACTTTTCGCAATAGAACTCGGAATCATTTCCCGACTCCTGTCAGGATAATTTATATTTTATTAACGTTTGAATTTCTTGTCTGTTTATTTGCATTACATTGAAAAATAAGATTAATATCAATTTAAATTCAATAAATATAAAAATTTAATTGTTTATGTTTCACTTCTGTCGGTAGTCCTTCTGTCTGCCATCAAATTTTTAAAATTATTTATTCAAATTCTTCTTTACAAATCTACAACGAGCGAATTTAACGTCTAAAGACATTTTTTACCGCTTAATCTAGCACGTATGGAAACGAAAACAGACAGAATGATTTTTATAAAATTTAAGTATCTATTTTTTTGACATATTTGGTATTAGAATCAAGTATTAGAACAACCTTTTTCAGTATGTGCCGTCTTTGTTAATCTGTTCAAATTTTGATTTATTAGGAAACAGAATTAAATTGAATAGCTTGATATAAAATTCAGTTTCTTACAATTTTTTTAGATATCAGGTAATTTTTGAATTTTTATTTTTGTTAAATATCCACAAGTTTGGAGTCTTATAAAAGTTTTAAATTTTGTAGGTTGGCAGCTCTCATAGAGTGTAGACAAAACACATAATTGTTTTATAAGAAAACAAAAAATGATTATCATTAATTGTAGACATTTAAGACATTAATGCATATCGTAGGTATATTATATTTATAAGTTTCATTACCATCGTGACTTTTTGGGTGATAGAGCTCCGCAACGTTTCGTTGAGGTATGGTTTCATCGTCTTATTTATTTCTGCCGCAATAGCGTCAGTGTTTATCATTGCCGTGATCTGGTTTGGAGGGTAAGGTGGTGCGTAAACTTGTGTATGTTCTTTCCAATTCCGCCACCGGATAGCGACAAATTCTTTGGTGTGTATAGGTGATGATTTCTATTTTCGTCAGAAGAGCCATCTGCTCGTTTCTCCCGTTATCGGTTTGGCATCGGCTTAAAATATTTTATTTTTATTATTAAGGTGTTAACGGAAGGATAATATTTATAGCGCGTGGAGAAGTCTCTAGAAGCCGCAGAGTCAGTAGCGGAGGAGATAACGGGCGGCGGAGAGCAAGTCCGTCGGTTGAGGGCGAAGCTGTCCCGCGAGGTGTCGGAGGTGCGCGGCGCGGCGGAGGCGCGGCGCGCGCGCTGGGCGGCGTGCCGGGCGCGCTGGGCCGCGCTGTACGGCGCGCTGGAGGGCGAGGCCGCGCTGCTGGACGCGCTCGAGCGGGACCTGCGCCGTCTGCCGCCGCGCCCCGCGCCCGCGCTGCTCGCCGACCTGCACCACAGGGTACCGCACACTGTCAGGCGTAATACACCACATGCCACACGATACCCGCACCAAATGCCACACGATACTCCCAACACATGCCACACGATACTCGCACCACATGCCACACGATACTCCCAACACATGCCACACGATACTCGCACCACATGCCACACGATACTCCCAACACATGCCACACGATACTCGCACCACATGCCACACGATACTCACACCACATGCCACACGATACTCCCAACACATGCCACACGATACTCGCACCACATGCCACACGATACTCCCAACACATGCCACACGATACTCGCACCACATGCCACACGATACTCACACCACATGCCACACGATACTCCCAACACATGCCACACGATACTCGCACCACATGCCACACGATACTCCCAACACATGCCACACGATACTCGCACCCAACACATGCCACACGATACTCGCACCACATGCCACACGATACTCCCAACACATGCCACACGATACTCGCACCACATGCCACACGATACTCACACCACATGCCACACGATACTCACACCACATACCACACGACACCCGCACCACATTCTACACAATACTTACACCACATTCTACACAATACTTGCACCACATTCTACACAATACTTGCACCACATTCTACACAATACTTGCACCACATTCTACACAATACTTGCACCACATTCTACACAATACTTGCACCACATTCTACACGATACTCCCAACACATGCCACACGATACTCGCACCCAACACATGCCACACGATACTCGCACCACATGCCACACGATACTCCCAACACATGCCACACGATACTCGCACCACATGCCACACGATACTCACACCACATGCCACACGATACTCACACCACATACCACACGACACCCGCACCACATTCTACACAATACTTACACCACATTCTACACAATACTTGCACCACATTCTACACAATACTTGCACCACATTCTACACAATACTTGCACCACATTCTACACAATACTTGCACCACATTCTACACAATACTTGCACCACATTCTACACAATACTTTCACCACATTCTACACAATACTTGCACCACATTCTACACAATACTTGCACCACATTCTACACAATACTTGCACCACATTCTACACAATACTTGCACCACATTCTACACAATACTTGCACCACATTCTACACAATACTTGCACCACATTCTACACAATACTTGCACCACATTCTACACAATACTTGCACCACATTCTACACAATACTTGCACCACATTCTACACAATACTTGCACCACATTCTACACAATACTTGCACCACATTCTACACAATACTTGCACCACATTCTACACAATACTTGCACCACATTCTACACAATACTTGCACCACATTCTACACAATACTTGCACCACATTCTACACAATACTTGCACCACATTCTACATAATACTTTCACCATATTCTACACGATACTACACCATACGATAACCGCACTACATGGTTTACAATACTCGCACCCCATGACACACAACGCTCACGCCTCGTGTTACCCGATACTCGCGACATATGCTGCACGACACTCCCACCACATGGTGTACATAACTCACACATTTACCCACCTACGAATAATCAAAACTGTAAAAAAAATGTATAAAAAATTGCTCAATAATTTTTTATTCGCACGTGTTATTTATTTAACCTTAGCTTTATTAAAGTGAAACTTATTTAATCGGCCCATAAATTTTCGTTAATCCATTGCATGTCGCATTACAGCTGGTCGTGGAGTAGGGATATATCCCTAAATATTCAATACAAAATATTCAGTAGATACATAATAATTAATACAACAAAATTTATAGACGCCGCCATATTGGTATTCGCTGTTCTGCCATGCTCCTATTAAATAGGAGCATGGCAGAACAGCCAAGACCAATATGGCGCCGTCCATAAATGTTATTGTATTAATTATTATAGATTCACACGATACTATTTTTCTTTAATTAATATTAAATACGCAAATTAAAATTAAAGTTTATAATCGAATATTTCGTCTACTCTTGATTTCCCATTATCATTCCCATTTTTCGACAGTTACGTTAAGATCAAAAACACAATTTTGATACCCAAAATCGACAAATTTTCCAAACATTTTTAGTTAAACACCTACAAACCGAAAAAAGTTTCACTTGCATCGTGGTATCATAAAACACAATTATTTTTTTATGTTCCAGCCTACGACTATTGTTATATATGTTAACACTTTTAACGACCAAACGGTACTTTTTTCCTATCCATTGCTTTCTGTAACGGAGCTTTTTTTTTATGTCATAAGATATCAAACAAGCAGATGGGTCTCCTGATGGAAAGAGTCAACCATCGCCTATAGACACCAAAGATGTTAATGGTGCGTTGCTATCTTGTGGCGAGGTCTAATGCCACATGCATAAGTTTACCGGCTACCTTACCCTCCAAACCGGAACACGACAGCGACAAGCACTGACGCTATTGCGGCAGGAATAGGTAAGGCGGTGGTACCAGACCCGGACGAGACAATGCAGAACTCTACGACCTAGTAGCCACGATGGAAGGGACTCGATAGCCAATTGGTCGCCTTTTACGACCTGCCTGGCGGAACGGCAGTTGGCCTATTCTACAAAGGAGGCCGGGACCAACACGGCGAAATCTCCTCAATACCAGCTTATTCTCTTGATTTCGTTTAGTGTGGAGCAGTCCAAGTCGTTCACGACCATGCTACTTCAAAATAGTTTTGATTCTTTGACATTATATAGAAATGCGGGTTTACTTTATGTCTTTTATCGTATTTATCATAGAGAGTGTTCCAACAAGTTGTTCGGATTAATTCATGCCGCCGAACTCGGTCATTGGACATCCTGTTAATGGCCGTAGTGCGGCTAAGTACGATATAGCCCGCCTTGATAGATAGAGCGTGTCAAAAATTTGCAACTCCAATTTAACTATCTCGATGTCTGGAAATCCACAGTCGTGCGTTTTTCTTGACATTTTTTGTTTCGCGCTACTTTGTCGTGGAATCAGTTACTGCTGGGGGTGTTTCCGAACGGATACTTAGGAACTTTCCAGAAAAGAGCGTACTCATTCTTAAAATGCCAACAACGTAACTGTAAGACCTTTGGTATTTCGGGCTTTCATGGGTGGTGGTGAACACTTAGGTTAGGTGAGTCAATAGGTGCATTTCCTGCTTATTTGTCCCCTTTTCTATATAAAAAAATTAGACTATTTGTTTTTTTTTGTTTTGTTTTTGTATAGGTAAGCCGTAAGGTAGGAGGTTAAGATAAATATAATAATATTGCTTGACAAATTGCACAAATTGAGTTAATTTTAAAGTAAGCATTTTATTTTCTTGTGTTATGAGTGTTAGTTAACGATACTAATACATAGAAATACATATACAGAGTGTAAAGAAAACCCTGTCCGATCCGAAAGAGGTATATAGGTAGATCAAAGACATTGTCGAAGAGATAATAAAATAATAATTTTTATTAAATTAAGAAAAATATTGTGGTTTAAAGTGTCTCATTTCAGTACTAAAGTTGAGCAACTTCCTCCTAAATCGAGCAAATATTTTGAATATGTATCAACATTCATAAAATAATGACACAAATATGATTGTATTAAGCTACCAAATAATGCTTTTGACGATCGGACAGGGTTTTCTTTACACACTGTATAATATGTATGTAGTTACATACATAATACATACCCAGATCCAGAAATACAAACATCTATGCTTATCACAGAAATGTTTGTCCCTTTTAGGAATTGAACCTAAGCCCTATCGACTCGTAGTTAAGTTTGCTAACCATAACGATCAACGAAGGCGGATATAAAATAGCAGTGAGAAGCATTGCACGAATGTGTGTCGTTTGTACGTGTACTTTGTGTATTGTGTAGTGTCGGTAGGGTGAGTGTGAGAGGAGTGTTGTGTGTAGTGTGCGGAGCGGTCGCGCGGCGCGGCGGCGGCGGTGTCGATGGGCGGCGCGGTGGTGAGCGCGTGCGGCGGGCGGCTGGCGCGGGACGTGCGCGCGCAGCTGGCGCACCTGCGGGACCGCGCCCAAGCCGCAACCCAAGGGGACGCGCTGCGGGCACTGCCGCGCGCTGACTCCCGACGGTCAGTATCCATTTGAGGCAGCCTCGACCACACCCAGCTCTAATGGAGCCCGTGCCGCGACTTGAACCAAACCAAGCGTCCGCGCAGCGAGCCGAATCGCCTCGGTAAATGACCATACTATAGTGCGAACCGTGCGGTGAGTGGAAACGTTAGTGTGCGCTCGGAACGCGGCACGAACTGTTTTATATCTGAGTGACCACTTGCGCAGCCTTCCTCGACCGGCGGCACGCTCGAGATGAGGCAGCTCGTAGAAAGGCCGCGCAAGTAGACACGCAGCTATACGTATTTATTCCGCATTGGTCCGGCCTCCTTTGAAAAATAGACCAACTACCGTTCTGCCTAGCAAGTCGTAAAAGGTATTCGATTGGCAATGCGAGTCACTACCATCGTTGCAACTATGTAGTAGAATTCTTCATTATCTCGCCCGGGCCTGGGACCACCGCCTTATCTATTCCTGCCGCAATAGCGTCAGTACTTGTCACTGTCGTGTTCCGATTTGAAGAGAAAGGTAACCGAACCGATGCATGGAGCATTAGACCTCACCACAAGATAGCAACGCACCAATAACATCTTTGGTGTCTATAGGCGATGGTTAACTCTTTCCATCAGAAGACCCATCTGCTTGTTTGCTATCTTATAATATAAAAAAATATGCCACGTTAATTCTGAACGTACTCGATATCACCAATTTACTTGGATGTTAACCTGAATCCAGTATATCATCGTCAGATACATTTCGCGACAATATGCATTACATCGGAAAATAATCCCACGCTTTTCAGACTGGAAAGAACTCCCTAATAAAGCACCGAGTATTAATATTATTACGACTAAAATCATAAAGAAACGTAAAAGGTTCTTAAATCCATGCTGACTGCATGACTATAACAGGAATATACGCAACGTACGTCTGGAAGGGGATTTTCCACAAATTTAGAAATCAATTTTACAAGAGGTGATGACAAACCAATGACAGACTAAGGCATACAGGCCAATAAAATTATTACAAAGTTATGAGAAAATGATACAGAGGATCATGATCAAATAGGTTTTGAGGGAAATTTCGGTGCGGCAGCATGAATTCGTCAAAGAACGGTCAACAGAGACAGCTCTTACCGTGGTGTTGAATACGACTTTAAAAACTACGAAATATTTGCAAGGGGTGCTATTAGACATCTCAGGGGCCTATGGCAATGCTTGGTTGTCAATAATCATGCTAAAGCTGAAACGACGCATTTTCCCGCCAAACATCAAGGATTTTGGCAAGCTACTTCGTGCAAAAACGGTTGGGCATGTTCATCTGCGACCATGAGGAATGTAAGACCTCCACAATGGTTGTCCGCAAGATTCAGTTCTAAGACTAGCACTGTGAAACTTGCTGTCTGATGATATGTTCAAATTGTCGTTACGAGAAGACGTAGCTTTAACAGGCTACACGGACGACATAGCATTAATTATCAAGGCTGAAACCCGCAGCAAAATAGAAAAGAAGTCAGATGTGGCATTATGATCAGTAGTGAAATGGGGGTGTCGAAATCGTCCTAGTTTTTCGCAGAAAAAAATTAAGGTGATGAAAATCAAAGGGATTTTTAAAAGGCCTCCTACGATCAGGATGGCAGGTAAATCGATTAGCGAAGTAAAACAAGCAAGGGTTAGGTGTGGAAATTGACGCCTGTCGGTCATTGGCACAGCATGCGTTCAATATCGACGATCGGACTGCCACATATTTTGAGAAAGTGGCGCGATTATCGGCAACGTCGTGGGGTATCCGATACCCTGCACTAGTATTTTTCAAATAAATTATTTTATGAGCGTGTTATATATTATAAACCATATTTTTCTAGCCTGCTACCTTATAGACTATATTATAACGTGTTACTGGAACACTGATCGCGTAAGCCGGCCGAGAAAGCGCATGACTCATCACGACGTCATATAGCGAGCGCTAGCACACGGTGACTAAGCGTAAAACGCTATAAACTATGTTATAACACCTACCGTCTACAGTCTAGCGCGTTACTCGATAGATCGCTTAGTTCGTAACTTCGTATGTTATAATGTTATAACTACGGTCTACGCTAGCCACTACGTATATAGCGTGGCCTTAAGTTATAGCGCTGATGCGAATCTAAATAGCGTACGCTTTACGTTGAGTATGCATAGCGTGCTATAATATAACGCTATGCGTTTTATTTATATACGTGGGTACCGCGCTATGTTAACTTATGCGGCGTCAGTTTGGTTTCACAGCCAGCCGTGTACCCAGTACGCAGAAAATACAGAATACTATATCAATAAGATTAATATAGATATAACATTTATATATTTTCCCCTGTGTTGGTCTGAGCTCCTTTGAAGAAGTGGCCAACTGCCGTTCTGCTAGGCAGGTCGTAAAACGCGACCGATTGGCGATACGTGTTACTACTATCGTGACTACTAGGTGGTAGAGTCCACAACGACTCGCCCGGGTATTTGGTACCACCGTCTTCCCTATTCCTGCCATAGCGTTAACGCTTGTCATTTTTGTGTTCCGGTTTGGAGAGTACATTTTGTGGCATGTCAACCCGCCCCACGGATAGCGACACACCATTAATATCTTTTATATCTATAAGTAGTGGTTTCTCTTTCCATCAGGAGAGCCATCTGCTTGTTTATTATCTTATTCAAAAAGATTGGTGTGGATAGGCTAAGACATAACTTCAATTAAATAGTAAATAAAAGTGATTGTGAAATAAGATTGTCTGTGTTACGTTTTTGGTAGTCAGTGATGCGCTCGATCTCAATTATTTTGCAAATTCTATACTTTTTGATTTACATCGAACATCGACTAGTTTTAAAAACGTGTTATTCTTTCGTTTACATCTTACGACCCGCCAGCTGTCTAGTGATCCGCCGCAGAAGTGATCTAGAATAACTTTAAAGGCTCTGCTTTTTACAGCTAGATGTTTCGCCTTGGTTGATACCCATGTTTTTTTTTATTCCTGTCGCAATGATCTCAGTCGTGATTCAGTATATTACATTGATGTGTGTCTGGTTTTGATCTAAATTATATTAATAATAAAGCACTATTTGCATATTCACTATTAAAAGTCATTAGTTTGTTTGCTATCATATGAAACATGGCGACGTTTTTAAGCAAAAAATATCTTTTTTCTGTTACATGAGAACAAACAACCAAACCTTTCATGTAATATATGCTAAACTTTATTCGCTACTTTACCTTCAAAATCGGAATATTCCAGAGACAAGCTAAAAGTTACAACAAAAATATATTAGACAGTGATATCAAACCCAGACAGGACGTCACAGAAATCTACTATCTCGTATTCACGACGTTAATGACACTTTCGGCGTATATTATAACAGATGGTGTTGGCAAAAGGAATTTATATAATTTGTATAGTAAGAATAAATTTAACTGAAGCTCGGGACTGCTTTATGAGTCTACATTGAATTTCATGTATTCAGTGTACTCTATCGTTGAAATCTAGTACCCAAGACCTGTTGAATTTTAAAATCGTTAGTCAAAGACAACCCACGTTAACAAAAAGCGAATTTGCTGGGTTACTTTTAAAATTCCGTCCAAATTTTAAAATTAAGAATTACATAAATGTTAAAAGTGCATTTTAATTATTATTGTAAATCTATTGCAAGATAGCATTAAAATATTCATTTAAAAATATCCCACTAAAGTCATGAATTGGATGCACTGAGTCGCGTGAATCGGTAGTCGTGCGGTAAGTGCGGGGTGCGGGGGACACTACTCAGCCGCGCTCGACATATTTGCGTAATTGAAATTATATCCATGCGTTGTGTTTTCTGTGTCGGATAAAAATTAATTTTTTTTTTATTGTATAAATCGAACATATTATCGATTCTGAACAGTCTCTGAAAATTTGGCCGGACCTTTAAAAGTAACCCTGTGTGTCAGATTATCTGTGAATAAATAATTGGTAGAGTGATAGGAGGAACGAGTGAAGAGTGTTTTGTGATGCAGTGGGGGGCGCGGCGCGTCGGCGCTGGCGGCGGTGCGCGAGCTGCTGCTCACCACCAGCGCCAACCCCTCCGACCGCACCAGCCTCGCCATACGACTCAGCCTCGTCAAGGTAACGGGGGGACATACACGCACACACACTTATTCTCATATACACGCACATACACTGAGCCTCATATACACACACGCGGACACACGTCGTATACGTGCTCATGCATAAATTTACTCGCACATACACGGTCATGAACATTTGAATTGCGAGGAAACATATAAGAATATATTATAGTTCCATATGTAAATAATATTTACTTTACAAACTACTCGAATAACCTAATTAAAAATAAAAATTGTAAAAAACACTCGTTACAATAATTATGAATAAATAGATTTTTTTTGAATAAATAGATTAGTTAAAAACCGTTATTTAGCAAGTACTATTTATTGTTGACGAGAAAATTTTTTGTGAAGAAAATTCTTTTAAGACTAAAATTATGTAAATTGTAATTTTTGACTCTTCCGATTTAAAAGGTTGCCGACCCCTGTCCTAAAGCAAATGGTCCTGTAAAAACGATAACCCAATAGGTCCCGGAACTAACTGTCGCCGCCGGAACTCTCCGCCCTGCCGCTGAATACAGACATCTTGTTTACTGAACACGACAGATTTGCATTGATTTACCTTCTGCTACATGTCTGTCAACATTTTATTTCATTAGCAGCAATTAGATGGTTCTCCAGGTGAAAAGACACGACTATAAACTTTACCACCAAATGAAAGAGTGGTGTATCAGACCATATCAATGATCACATCCCATGGTTTTTTATATCATTAGACTAGCTGACCGGGCAAACGTTGTTTTGCTAAATAAACAGTTCGCGTCAAGCCGCCAATCGGTTCGCGTGCTCACTTAACCATACTTCACCATTTTTACCATTAAACCATTTTAGTATAAGTTAAGCTTTCAATAAACATAATATTGAACTTAACTTGTATTTTACTCTGTACGGAACCAAACCACCGTACAATATTTATAACAATATTTCTCTACTTTATTATGGATGGTATTATACATATAAACCTTCCTCTTGAATCACTCTATGTATTATAAAAATCGCATCAAAATCCGTTGCGTAGTTTTAAAGATCTAAACCGTAAACACACGTAGGGGCAGATAGCAGAAAGCGACTTTGTTTTATTCTATGTAGTGATAGCAAACAAGCTCTGCTGATGGAAAGAGATGCCATTGTCTAGACACCAAAGATGTTAATGTTGTGTTGTTATCCGTTGTGGCGGGGTTGAACTACCACATGCCAAGGGTTACTGGCTACTTTACCCTCCAAATCGGAACACGACAGCGACTCACGCACAACACTACACGACACGAAGAACTATTGTGGCAGGAAATGGTAACGTGGTGGTATTAGACTCGGTTAAGACGATGTAAACTGTACCACTAAGTCAATAGCAGTGGTGCTAGTGATACGTATTATTTTATTTATTAGCGGTTTCTCGTCTTTTACGAGATGGCTAGCAATAAACCAGTTAGCCTATTTCTCTAAATGGGGTCTGTATTAATACGGCGATGTCAAAAATATTCTAAGCGCGACAAATTGAATTGCTATATTACGCTCTAAACAAAAGACAATTAAGATCAAAGGACAAACTTAACAATGCCGTTCGATCCTTAAACACGTTTATAGCACCAACTGCAAGTAATAAATTTGTAACAGTAAATTTCCTTTATTTTTGTTTTTACAAAAATATATGTTTATGCCAAATACCTTATGTGGTAGGCAGAAAGAATTGAGTGTCATATATCACGGTCCAGAAAAAATCCTTGCTTCTGCATATTCATAACTCCGCGTGCAGACATGGTTTCGGAAAGTTTTGGTCTTGGTTTCCCCGGTACTTAAATCCTACATCCATTCATATTAGCATTATATATTTGTTTTGTTAATCTTTCATCTGCCATTCTTTCAACATGTCTGAAACAACGATGCATGCCATTTTTCATTTTCAAACCGATACTGTCTTTTAATCCCAACTTCACTCTCACCTCGATGTTACGAACGCATTCTGCGAATGTTTTTAAACTACATATTTACGGATCATTGATTTTTTCTTCACCTGTGCTATAAAATATTATTTCTTGCCAAATTTAACTCTAGGTCAGAAATCAGAAATCAGAAGTACTTTATTCAATAAAACTTTTTACAAGTTATTTTGACGCGTCAACATTTTTTAAACTACTACCGGATCGAAAACGCGGCCACACACTGAGAAGATCCGGCGGAAGAAACTCAAGTTGTACAACCTATATTTATTACTAGCTATGCCCGCGAATTCGATCGCGTGGAAAAAATTCTAAAATGGTTCCCGTGGGATTTCCAGGATAAAAACTCCTGCATATACTATGTCCTTTCTCGAGTCTCAAACTATCTTTGTATCAAGTTCCATCTAAACGGTTCAGTGGTTTAGGCGTGACGAAGAGACAGACAGACAGAGTTACTATCGCATTTATAATAGTATGAATTTTTTATCCTGTAGGTGAAATAACGGAATTGAGCTAGTCAAAAATGTATTTTGAATGTCCTTTTTACACCTCATACCAAATCTTACCTAACGCGTCGTGCTATTTGTGTACTCCAAGAATATTTCTGTCCCATCGCTTGTTTATATTCCAACACTGGAAAGTCGTATGTAAACACCACGTTTATTGAATTTTAAACTATAACACTTGCCTGTAAAGTTTAGTTTAGATTATGTGTTTGTAGCTACCAATCGTATGAATAGATTTGGTACATGTTAGTCTGAAGCGTTTTCGTATGTGATTATATTCCGGGATTAAAAGACGCGGCGTTGTTGTGTTTAAAGTGTTTGTTTGTGTGTTTGTAATCCTATAAGTGTACAAAGTGTAAAATAAGGTATTTATTTCAAAATTACTTGGGAAATGTGCTTAATTTTTGATAAGCTTACTATATTTTACAATATGGGACATAATACCTGTATTTTTTTACAAGAGAAGATTAATAGACAGAAGTTTCATTACATTTTCCTCGGTGTTGTTCCGGGCTCTTTTGAAGAATAGAGCGAATTCCGTTCTGCCAGGCAGGGCGTAAAAGGCGACCGATTTGCTATACGTGTCACTACTATCGTGGCTATTAGGTAGCAAAACTCCGCAACTCGTTTGGTGTTAAGTATCACCGCCTTACCTATTCCTGCCGCCATAGCGTCAGTGCTTGTTACTGTCGTGTTCCGGTTTGAAGGATAAGATAGCCGGTAGACTTGTGGCATTGCCATCCTGCCAAACGCATAGCAACGCATCTTTCACATCATTGCCGTTTATAGGTGATGCTCTCTCCAACTGGTGACCCACCTGCTTGTTTGCTATCTTATGATAAAAAAAAACATGGGAGTGATCACTGATATGATCTGAAACACAACTCTTTCTTCGGAGGTAAAGTTCTTCAACGTCTTGCTCGGGTTTGCTTTTGGTAGCACCACCTTTACTAATTCTGCGGCAATAGCGTCAGTGTTTGTCACTGTCGTGTGTCGGTTTGGAGGTTCGAAGTAAATGAAGCTGGTGTGCATCCTCGTCACATGGGTAGCAACGTACCAATAACAGCATATGTCACAAAGTATCACGCTTATAGAATAATGTTTAATACAATCGCCCTGTCGTCTAAATTCGACCATAGTCTAAACCAGGACTTCTCAATCAGGGGGGAACGCCCCCCGAGGGAGGCGTAGAGAAATGTTAGGGGGGGGGGGCGTTGTACGTAATATGTAAGATTACATTTCCAAAAAAATAATTAACGAGTAGGTAAATAAGATATATAATGGGGGCATGAAAATATTATTTTTGGCTCGGGGAGGCTCGGCGAAATAAAGCCTGATCTAAACAATATAATCCCTTTCAAGCTTGACAACAGACTTTAGTGGTAAAAAAAATAGTATATATACACGTGTGTATGTTATCATATATGTCACATGAATGTAGTGTGCGTTATGTTGATTTGTTATTATATTATATTATTAATAATATAATTTTTATTATATTATTTGGTATTTCTAATGCATATATATTTAAAAATTTTAAGTTTCTGTAGTGCTTTATTTTCGTTCGCTTTATGATGGTTGGAAAAATAAGAAAATAAGAAGAAAAGAAAGAAAAGAGAAAATATCGCTTATAGACACCACAGATGTATATGGTGCGTTGCTGTCCAGGCAATGCCACGTGCACAAATCTACCGGCTACCTTACCTTCCAAACCGGAACATGACATTGACAAGCATTGTCATTATTACGGCAGGAATAATGAAAAAATGAAAAAGGTAAGGCGGTGGAACCAAATACCTGGGTGAGACGTTGCGAAACTCTACCACCTTACACCTTGTAGTTACGATGGTAGTGACACGTGTCGCCGATCGCCGCCGTTGAGCAATCGGTCGCCTTTTACGACCTGCCTGGCAGAACGGCATTTGGTCTATTCTTGAAAGGAACCCGGTTCAACACGGCTGAAATATTGAATATATTTTATTATATTAGTAAAATTAAATATTACAAAGACAGAATGTGGAATACTACGTTAGTCTATAAGTTGGCCGGTTCACCAGAACAGAATTATTTGTTAACCCTAAAATTATTTCAGCTACTTCAAAATTCTTTGACCTTATTGGAGAACCTTATTAGTTATGTGCGTAGGCGGGCTCCTCTATGTAAAGTATTATTGTTCAAATAAACTATTTTATGATAGCGCGTTATAGACTATAAACTATATTTTTCTAGCGCGCTACGTTATAGACTATATTATGACGTGTAACTGGAATACTGATCGCGCGAGCTGGCCGAGATAGCTCGTGACTCATCACAACGTCATACAGCGAGCGACGACCGGGCGCTATAACGCTATATACTATGTTATAACGTCTAGCGTCTACAGTCTAGCACGTTACTCGTTAGATAGCGTAGCTCGTAGCTTCGTAGGTTATAATGTTATAACTACGGCCTACGCTACCCATTACGTATATAACGTGGCCTTAAGTTATAGCGCCGAATGCGAATCTAAATAGCGTACGCTATACGTTGAGTATACATAGCGCGCTATAATTTAACGCTTCGCGTTATATTAATCACCATTAATGTAAAGATCAACTTTACTTCATTCACTGGATCAAAGTGTATTGTTAGAAATACTCATTGAATACGCTTGTGTCCACTAAGAATAAATCGGATATATTGTAGTTTTTAATGGTTAATTGTGATATGGAGATTGTGTTATCTCTATACTGAATATAAATACGTCACACACAATATACAACTAAACCCAGAAATACAAACATCAATTCTCATCCCACAAATGATTGTCCCTGTTAGGAATCGAACCCGAACCCCATTAATTCGTAGTAAGGTTCACTTAGCCACACGACCTACGGGCAGTTAATATAATATTTTCATTGTGAAACATCACAAGAATTTAATTTAAATAAATCCATTTTTTGTTTACTGTTATTTAGGCCAAGTAAGTCAATATTTCACCAGATTATATATTTTCGTTGGTGCCGCGAGGGGAGATATAATAGGTTCCGCCTCTAAAATCTGTTCACTTTGTAGAATAAACTGAATTACAGAGAACCAGTCTTCAATTTAGAGAGCACACTCGCTTTCACGACGCAATGAAATTCATTATTTTTTAGGGTTGTGAGATATTGTTTTGTTTGATTCACTTGTACGAGTCTCTGCCGAAAGTCGTAGGCACTTAAGTTCACCACGATTCACTGGTTTATCAGCTGGCGAGATAGGTGGTGATGATCTTCATCTCTACATTTTCTTACATTTTTAGGAATAAGATTTGTTAAACCCTGTGTTGTTCCGGGCTCCTTTAAATAATAGACCGCCGTGTTGGTCCCGGCCTCCTTTGAAAAATAGGCCAACTGCCGTTCTGCCAGGCAGGTTGTAAAAGGCGACCGATTGGCTATCGAGTCACTACCATCGTGGCTACTAGATGGTAGAGTTCTGCATTATCTCGCCCGGGTCTGGTACCACCGCCTTACCTACTCCTGGCGCAATAGCGTCAATACTTGTCGCTGTCGTGCTCCAGTTTGGAGGGTAACGTAGCCGGTAAACTTATGCATGATATATAATATATATATATATATATATATATATATATATATATATATATATATATATATATATATATATATATATATATATCGCCTCTGTGGTCTAGTGGTCCAGGGTTGGCGTTGACCACATGAGGTCCCGGGTTCGATTCCCGGGTCGGGCATATTAAAAAAAAGGGTTTTTTCAGTTTTCTGAATAACACAAAGTTGCCCGGGATTGGAAAGTGCCCGGTTGGCGATAGGCTTGCCACCTATCACATTTGTGGGACCAAGTATCTTCGGCTAATCGTGGGTGCACTTGTTGTACCTCTGCCTACCCCTTCGGGGATATGGGCGTGAAGATACTAAACAGTACAAGTGCAAAATTTAAAACAATAACTACCATCGTGACTACTAAGTGATATATTACATTCCGCAGCATCTCGGCCGGGTGTCTGGTACCCTGCCGTACAGTATTCCTGCCGTAATAGCGTCAGTGCTTGTCATTGTCACGTTCCAATAAATTAGCCGGTAGATATATGCACGTGGCATTAGTAGAGCCATATGCTTGTTTACTATCTAAATGATAAAAAAAACACTCCTCAGTCCCTTTAGAAAATGAGTCCGAGACTTGTGTTGATAGGCGTCGTAAGACATACATGGGGCACACTAAAAGTTTTGCACTTCTACCTAATCGGAACTATTTGAATTTCGAATGTTATGTTTTAAAACTGTATAAAAAAAACGACCACGGACATTCTAATGCTATTTATAACATTGTCACAGGAGACGAAACGTGAATTTATTGTTTTAAACCCGAAAAAAAAACAGCAATCTTGTGAATGGGTGTTTGAAAATGAGAATAGGCCAACAAAAGTGAGACAGGCAAGAAATGTTGGTAAAAAAATGATCGCGTTTTTTTTCTCAGCTACGGGTCCCATCTGTACAATTCCACTTGAATATCAAAAGAGTGTTAATGCCGAGTGGTATTGTACCATTTGTTTACCCAGGGTGTTAAAAAAAGTTCGCGAAAGACGACCCAAAAGCCGCATTCTCCTACACCATGATAACGCTTCTTCACACACGGCCAACAAAACAAATTCATTTCTAGCTTCCGAAAAAGTACATCTCGTCACTCATCCTGCGCATAGCCCCGACCTAGCATCCTGTGATTTCTATATTTTCCCCAAAATCAAAGATTTGATAAGAGGTTTTACTTTTACCAACTCCGATGAGGCAGTGATAGCGTTCAATCAGCACGTAGAAAACATGCCTTTAGATCTGTGGTCCGTCTGTTTTAAAAAATTGTTCGATCGCATGAAAAAAATGTTTAAAATGTAAAGGAGATTATTTTGAAAAGCAGTAAACATAATATTTTGGTTATAACATGTTGTTTGTTTAAGTTACGCAAACTTATAGTGTGACCTACGTATACGCTAACCACTCTACCGACAAGGTGGTCAAACTGTTTTATAGGTCAAATCACACATCATTTATAATGTCTGTTTAATTCGTACTATATTTAGTTACTACTAGTTTGTCTGGTTAATTCGTTCTATAGTTAGTTACTGCTAGTTTGTCTGTTTGATTCGTTCTATATTTAGTTACTGCTAGTTTGTCTGTTTGATTCGTTCTATATTTAGTTACTGCTAGTTTTACATTCTTAAATTCATTAGAAATGATTTACTTTGTCGACCTCAATCACGTACTTTATACGAATTTTCACGAAGCTCTGTTAAGCCGAAAATTCGAATTGTAGGCTTACAAGAAGATATCATCGAAAAGTGACAAATATTTATAGTCATATTATCTGTTATTTGTTCCGTGCTTTCAATTTCGGAAACACTGCAAAAATAATGCTATTTTACAATGTTGAAGTTTATATTTCGTAGGTATGTAATATGGAAAGGTCAAATCAATATAAATGGTATATATATAAATATAAATGGGATTTCCGAGATAAGGACTATCCTATGTCCTTTCTTGGGTCTCAAACTATATTTGTACCAAATTTTAACCAAATCGGTTCAGTGGTTTGGCCGTGAAAGCGTAACAGACAGACAGAGTTACTTTCGCATTTATAATATTAGTATGGAAGTATGGATATAAACGTACTTGGAACAAAAACACAATCCCACAGGAAATGTAATTATTTGTTCCCAAAATATACATACCTACTAAGACTGATGTTTATTGCTTTTTAATTAGGATGCATGTATTTTACATGAAAAACAACTCTGTTCCCCATTCACCTGCTTGAAATTTGACCATGACACACGTAATGATAAAGGTGATATTAAACTAACAAAAAGCAGAGTGCTAAGTGTGAGTTTTTCTTTTCGCATTCGATCGTGAGCGCGTTTGGAGTTTACTAGGAATTTGTATGTGATTTGTACAGCGCCACCTAGTGGTCAACGTGAGAAACCAGTTTACCACTAGGTGGCGCTGTACAAATCACATACAAATTCCTAGTAAACTCGAAACGCGCTCACGATCGAATGCGAAAAGAAAAACTCACACTTAGCACTCAGAGCTTTGTAAGGGCTCGCAAAGTTATACTATCTAGTAATATTTTTAGAAAAGTATTTTTATGAGAATTACATCTTTTAATTTATTGACTTTTATTTAACTGAAAAACAGCGTATTTTCACCTAAACATTACATTCGCATCAAAGGCCCGAGTCGTCAGGTTTTGGACTAGGAATATTTGGTTTTTGTTTGTTGGTATTTTCAAGGAAAAATGGGTATTAAAAATGAAGGTTGATCTTAAAAAAAAAACACATTTTTAACATTTTGCTGAAATAATTGTTTTTTTTTCTAAAATCAGGAAGTTCCTGGTTTTACGTCGATTTACGAAATCAAAATCAAAAAAACCTTCAAAATTTTTGGACCTAATAGTGGACTTACAACTCAACTCAAATTTTTCTCACAGAGAAACCCTCGGAGTTCGATTTCAGAATCAGGCAAATGAAAAATGTGTTTTTTCAGTTTTCTGATAAAAACAACTTTGCCCGGGATTGGAAAAGTGCCCTACTGGCGATAGGCTGGCCACCTATCACATTGTGGGACTTAAGTATCTTCGGCTAACCGTGGATGCACACGTTGTACCTCTGCCTACTTCTTCGGGGATACGGGCGTGAATATACCTTTTTTTAGCTTTTTACCCTCGGGCTAAGATTGGGAATTGATCTCAATACAACATAAATCAATTAATACATCTGTACTGTTTCTCAATAAGCATATTGTGAAACTCTCTAACGCTCTATTTACTGTGTTCCCCGGAAACATCCCTGCTCTAGACCTAAATTCCCTTGTATTCTCCTTTCAATGATTTTATCATACACCTTCGATGCCAAACTGATCAAACTGATGGCCCTATAGCTATTGCAGTTTATCCTTGAACCTCGCCTTTATACGAGGGCACGATGATCGCGCGCCGCCAGTCAAATATGAAGAAACTATTCATGAAGTAGTCTCTTAATAAGTTCAAAAATTCAAATACAAAACGTATCTTCTATAAATTTAAACTCGTTAATTTAATAAGAGATGGCGTTAGTAGTAATAAGATTCTAATACAAATTGTACCTTCTATTTTTTTATTTTTATAAATTGGTATTTTTATGGTAAATAACAAATCTAGACATGAATATAAACTACCACGTCGAAGCTCAAACCTAAAAAATGCGATACTTTTTCAATAAAATGTACCACAAAAGTGCATAGATCGTGGCCTAGTGTATAATTAAGATTTACTGATGGACAGTGCTTAGAAAAACACCAATAACATTTATTATTATTGAGTAACAATAACAGGATTATCATATATCGTGTTTGACCTGTTATGACCCAAGACTACTGTATCCTGATTTCCATTCAGATTTGTCAAGCTTTTCTTGAATTGGTCCTCCATATTGGTCCGGGCTCCTTTGAGAATAGACCAACTGCCGTTCTGCCAGGCAGGTCGTAAAAGGTGACCTATTGACTTAACAGGGCAATGGGCCCACCTCTCGTTCCCACCACTGTAACATCTGTAAACCAGAATCAACAGCGGCAACCGTCCTGATAACCTCTGAGTTGCGAGCTCAGGGTGCCCTGGGGGAAAAGCTAAGCTGTCTTGGAACCCGCATCGAATTTAATCAGAAGAGTATAGGAGGAGTTGGAAAATACATCCAGTTTTGTTGACCTATTGACTATGCATCTTGCTACTATCGTGACTACTAGGTGGTAGAGTTCCGCAATGACTCGCCCGGGTATTTCGTACCACCGTCTTACTTATTCCTGCTTCAGTAGCGTCAATGCTTGCGATTGTCTTGTTCCGGCTTGGAGGGTAAGGTAGCCGGTAAACCCAAGTGGCCACGGATAGCAAGGTATCATTAACATATTTGGTGTTTATAGGCGATGGTTTCTCTTTTCACCAGGAGAGACATTTGTTTTTTTGCTATCTTACGATATATATAAAACAAAAGAATTATAACGGGACGCACACACAGACAGACGAAAATCTTCAAAATGACCAAATTGTTCTCAGTGAGTCATAAAACAAATTATTTTCACGAAATTTGAAAAAAAATTGAAAACGTTGATGCTACGTATTTTCAATAGTAGTATGTGTATTTTAAGTCAGTCTGTATTTAGTGAAATATATTTACAAACAGCCCAATAAATCAATCGGCTGTCACAAGCACAAATACAAATTAATATTCCCCCACACGCCCGAGGCGAAACGTCGACTCGGAACAAGAATTTATTCTTTAAACGTACCTACCAAACAGACTGCGCATACTGAATTACGAGCTACATAATTTATTTATATTGAATTGATATATATCTTTCAGGATTATATAAATACGGTCTTTTCAATAATTCTAGGAAGATCGTAAAGAATCCCGTCTTAGTCTGATCGTTTTTTTTTTATTATAACACTAGCTGCGTGCAGCCCCCTGCCTTATAAAAGTTTTTGGTGAATTCCGCTGGATTACTTAATTTTTCGGAGACAAAAAGTAGCCTATGCGCTATTCCAGGTCATCATCTACCTGCTTGACAAATTTCATTCAAATCCGTTTAGTAGTTTTTGCGTGATTGAGTAATAAACATCCATCCAAACATCCGTCTATCCAAACATCCAAACTTTCGCATTTATAATATTACAAGCTGCCGCGTGCAGCCCGCTGCATTATAAAAGTTTTTTGTGAATCCCGCGGGATCGTCTAATTTTTTCAGGATAAAAGTAGTCTATGTGCTATTCCAGATCATTATCTACCTGTGTGCCAAATTTCATTCAAATCCGTTCAGTAGCTTTTGCGTGATTGAGTAACAAACATCCATCTATCCATCCATCCAAACATTCAAACTTTCGCAAACAGCAGATGGATATCCTGATGGAAAGGGAAAGCATCGCCTATAAACATCAGAGATTTTAATGTTGCATTGCTATCTATGTGGTGGGATGGCAATGCTACATGCATAAGTCTACCGTCTACCCTGCAAACCGAAACACGATAATGACAAGCATTGACGCTTTTGCAGCAGGTATAGGGAAGACGTGGTAGCAAATACCTGACCGAAACGTTGCGGAAGTCTGCCACCTATTAGTTTCGGTGGTAGTGACATGTATATATAGCCAATTGGTCGCCTTTTACGACCTGCCTGAACGGCAGTTCGTCTATTCTTCAAAGGAGCCCGGACCAACGCGGCGGGATCGAATTTTAAAGAATATACTTTTTCAACCGAATTCTTAAAGAGGATGTTAACAATTAGTCGGAATCTTTTTATGTATGTTCACGGATCACTCGAAGACGCCTGAACTGATTTGGAAAATTATTTTTTGTTTCGAAAGTTACACTTCCCTGGTGGACATATTTTAATTTAGTGAAGATGTGATGCAGGATTCCGGATGTACAGGAAATGGGAAGTTGGTTTTTTGTAGTCTTACTTGCAATTTTTGAAGAATAGACCATTTGCCGTTTTGCTATGCGAGTCACTACTATCACAGTATACTGGAGACTAACAGTAGTGAATCTACATACATGTGATATTCGAGCAACGCACACATAGACACCTCTCATGGACGCGATATCTCGGAATGGTTCGGGACAGTTTGTTCCGCACCAGTCCGAGATATCGCGTCCGTGAGAGGTGTCTATGTGTGCTATGCTCGAATATTATTTGCATGGAACATTAAATTCTGTGAGTCTCTAAGTATTCTGTGCTACTATCGTGGCGACTAGATGGTAGATTTCTGCATTGAATTGCCCGGGTTTGGTACCACCGCCTTACCTATTCTAGTGGTTTTTTCTTTCCTTCAAGAGAGCTATCTGCTTCTTTGCTATTTTATGAAATTAAAAAAATATATATTGCTAAATTTCTCATTTTTTGTATAGTAAAATATTACACCAAGAAATTGTGACAATCGGCAGGAAGCCCTCCGTGTCAGAACATGTAATGATGTTCCCTTTTTATTTTAAGGATACGTGTATTACGCATTATCCGTTAAGATACTCGTAATTATCTTATAACTAGCTGAGCCCGCGACTTCTTCCGCGTGGAAAAATTTCGAAAAAAAGCCTAAGTTACTCCCTGTCACATCAGCTATCTGTCAGTGAAAGTCCAGTCATAATCGGTCCAGTCGTTCCAGAGATTAGCTGGAACAATCAGACAGACAGAGAAAAATTGTAAAATATTTTTGTATATATACCATTTATATATCAATATGCATTTAGTAAAAAGCGGTTATTTTAATATTACAAACAGACACTCCAATTATATTTATTTGTTTAGATGTATAGATGAATACGTATTGTGCAGTAAAATAAGTTTGTTTGACATTCGCTTGTCCTAATTTGTTCTGGCCGGCAGTCCGTGGCCCGGGGCGGTAAACTTCCAACCACCAGATGCTTTAATAATAAAGTTACACGTCCAAGGGAGAATTAATGATGGTAATAATGAACGGGGATAGGTAAACAATGACCAAATAATTGTGTCATGTAGATTATTAACTTTCCGTTGTTTGGACTACTTGTCAAGAAATTAAATAGACCAATAATTTTCCCTGTATCAGACTTCTTTTGAATAGACCGTCTTCTATTCTGTTAGGTAGTTCATTACAGGCGAATGACTGGGAAAACTGGTTACTCCTATTATGGCTCCTAGGTGGTAGAGTTTTGCAACGTCTTTCCTGGGTTTTGATACCATCGCCTTACCTATTCCTGTCAGGATAGTGTTAATTCTTATCATTGTCGTGTAAACTTTTCGGTTCCGTAAATTTATGAGTGTGATATTATCATTTCGCCAACAGCAACGTGCCTTTAACATCTTTGGTGTTTATAGGAAACGATAGTCTTCTTCAAGAACCATCTACTTGTTTGATGTCCTTTGAAATGTATAAAAAAATCTAGCAGACATGATAATGAGACGTTTAGCTATCGCTTGTCCATTACGAGTTTCCTGGCAGATAGGCAGCGAGTCTATTAAAGGCTAATATTAGCAAGGATCATTCACACAGATTCCACTGTAAGATGATGGAGGGGACCGAAAGTGAATTGACGTTAAAGTTTAGTAGGACTTTTGGAGTTTGCGATGTGGGTGTAATCTTCCCCGTAATATTTTATTAGCCTATTAACTGTTTCTTGTGAAAGCGAGACCGAGGCCTTTAAATGCTCGTCTGAGGCATGGGCATTTTAGGCATCATCACTAGTCTCCAATACTGAGTATGAAAGACTAGATAATATTTTTTTCCTGATCTGAAAATCAAATGCATGATCTTCATAATTGAATCCGAACACAACTAGATTACAAAGAAGTCATATTTATGATATAAAAATCATGCACATACAAAGGTTGAAGTTATGGTATATTTCCTGTCCTTTTCTAACGTTATTTCCTTATTGGAACTAGTAACTTCCGGTTCATTGTCAGCGTCAGGTGCGTCGACTGTAAATATCGAAGTACATTGTTGTACACTCGAGATTTTTCTCAGTTGTAAAAATTTAAATGGACGGAGGCCATTGAATTTTATAAGCTTTTTCTATAAAGATTATTAAATTGTTTAATCTTCTTTGTTATTTATATAGATATAAATCTCCTGACTTTCCGGAATAAACTACTCAATCGATTTTTATACTAGCTGAGCCCGCGACTTCGTCCGCGTGAAAAAAAATCGAAAAAGTAGCCTAAGTTAATCCGTGTCACATCAGCTATCTGCGAGTGAAAGTCCCGTCAAAATCGATCCAGCCTTTCCAGAGATTAGCCGGAACAACCAGACAGACAGACAAAAATTGTAAAAAATGTTATTTTGGTATATGTACCGTGTATACATCCATATGCATTTAGTAAAAAGCGGTTATTTTAATATTACAAACAGACACTCCAATTTTATTTATTTGTATAGATAATTTTTAGTTTATGAAAAAGTAAGAGCAATCTCAAAGATCAAAAATTTTTGTGTAATAATATTCATATTTTTTAAAAAAGAGCTTAATGTTTATAGCTTCTTCCTTTTTGCCTGTATCATAAAAACAATTCACAATTATATTTCAAACAGTTAATTTTATCGTCCATAAACTATTGAATCGTGGCAAGCAGGAAGGTCTAATGATATTTCGTTTTCTTTGCTTACCGCTCTTGAGAATCGGCGTAATTATACCTGTTGTGATGATAATGATTTTCATTTATAGAATACAATGTTAATGTGAGTCGATGTAGGCACCGAAGATTTTGTAACAGGAAAAAAGGAGGGTATACTTCCCATGTGGTTCCGTTTTTATTTGAAGATCTAATGCAGGGTTTCGGAGATACAGGTAATGGGAAGGCTGTTTCTGCATTAAAAAATTGTGAAGGAAGTTATAAATGTTGGTATTTATCATTTCGCCCAATACTTGGGATTTAGCGGAAAGATAAGTAGAATATAATAAGTGTTTCTTCTTAGTAACTGTTTTCTTACTCCCAGGCCCGTGAAGAGGAGCTGTCTGCTGCGGCCAAGGAAGCCGAGGAGGCTCAGCTCATGGAGCTGCGAGATGAACTTCAACAGGTAAGTTTTTTTTATCATAACCAACAAGCTGATTGGTCTTCTGATGGGAAGAGTTAACCATCGCCTATAGACACCAAAGATGTTAATGTTTTTTGTTAATGATCATAAGTAAACTATAAAAATATTAAAATAAGAATATTGCAAAACTACATTTTTTGTATCATAAGGTAACAAGCAGATGGGTCTCCTGATGGAAAAAGTCAACCATCGCCTATAGACTCCAAAGATGTTAATGGTGAGTTGCTATCTTGTGGCGAGGTCTAATGCCACATACATAAGTTTACAGGCTACCTTACCTTACAAACCGGAACACGACATTCACAAGCAGTGACGCTATTGCGGCAGAAATAGGTAAGGCGGTGGTACCAGACCCGGGCGAGACAATGCAGAATCCTACCACCTAGTAGTCTCGATGTTAGTGACTCGCATAGCCAATCGGTCGCCTTTTACGACCTGCCTGGCAGAACAGTAGTTGGCCTCTTCTTCAAAGGAGCCCGGAAGGAATACGGAGGAAAACATAAAATATAGTTAACTTTGACGAAATTAGTTTTATAATATTCAAAATGTATGGTCACCGCACGTTACACTAACGAGTCTCATTGTTCATTAAAGTTCGTTAAATCGCCGTTGTAAACAATGAACATTTCTATGCGCCTATACCTGGGTGTCCGTTATAAACATATTTATTGGATAACTAGCTGTTGTCCGCGACTTCGTCCGCGCGGAGTTCCTTTACTCCTGCTCACTGCCTCTCCCCCGTAAGTGTTAGCGTGATAATATGTAGCCTATATGTTGACCCGACCTGTTAGTAATATTCATGCAAAATTTGAAGTAAATCCATCCAGTACTTTTTGAGTTTACCCCGAACATACATACAGACAAACAGACAAAAATTCTAAAAACTATATTTTTGGCTTCGATAGCGATTGTAGATCACGCCCCAAGTATTATTTTAAAAAAATATTCAATGTACAGTTTTGACTTTCCTACGATTTTATTATATGTATAGATTAGGTCAAAACCTATTTTGTTTGTATATTCGGTTTAGACACACTTTTTACTAAGCACACTCTTCAGTATGTACAGTTTTTACCAATTAACATGTAGTTTACGGTTCAACTGATGGTAAAATTTATTGAAACTCGACGCATCTTCGTCAAAAATACTGATTTTAGTAAGTTTATCCAGCGGAATGATGTACGTCGCGTTGCAGTATTTCTGAAGTGAGTCATCACCTGTATAAATCCGAGTTATCATGGCTCGGCACGCGATCGTTACTCGCGCTAGCTTTATGAACGACCCCTCATAACTGCGACTTACCTAAAGGTCACTTCACAGTGAACCGCCGCGTTGTTTTCCCGGAATGTCAGTTAAGATTACCTAGAAAGACATTGGGCATGCAGCAAAGCCTTACCTGAATTTGACTCAGTGTGTTGGTCTGCGTCCTCTTTGAAGAAAATACAATCTGCCCTATAACCGGATCGGAACGCGGCCACACACTGAGAAGGTCCGGCGGAAGAAACTCAGTGGGTTGGTATTATGTAAGCCAAGCAATCTGTAAGTGGCGAACGAAGTAAAACATTTCTCTACCATCGTGAGTACTCGGTAGAGTGCGATAACATCTCTCTCAGTTTGATACCAGCTGTTACCAGTTTGATACCAGTATTATTTGGTATTACCAGGTCGCGTTGTCTGCATCCAGTACATAACATAAGAGTGGGACTGATTGTCTTTAGTAAAATTGTCCATAGATAGATTGAATAGGAGCGGTCTGGGTGTAGATCCTTGATGCACACCTATTTAACTTAGATTTGTTGGTCAATCCTGCCGGATTTCTACTAACTTGTGTTCATAATTATCCATCACTAGCTTGACGTAGTGTTCTAAACAATTTTAGACCCTCATGGCTTGCCACACTACCATTTGCGGAATGCTGCCAAATATTTTTTGTTTGTGATGTTCATGTTGATGTTGACATTTATCGATCTTCATAATCCATAAAAAACTATGAATGAAAAATATTTGAAAATAAAAAACATTTCTACCGAGTGTCGACGATTAAAACTATAAAAGATAACGATTTGAAATCGGTTCAATCCATAAAACGTATGGAGGTAGGGCACAACCACACGAGAAAATACCACACAGACAGCTGTCGTTTGTTTAACATACGTTTTACTATAAACAAATTAAATTTATAATGAAATTAATATTATTCTAGTTGTCTAGTACGAGTAGTTAGCCCGTTTTTCTCAGATCATGAGGTTTTTTGACTTTTTTCTCTGTGTCTAGAAAATTTGAAGACAAAGGTTCTTTCTGAGCTATCGAAAAATCTAAATTCGTTTATTATATGATGTGCTGGCTAACGACTTAACGGGCCACTTGATGGTAAGTGGTCGCCGATGCTCATGGACATTTGCAACATATTCATTAAGAAGAAATGCGCTGCCGATACTTAATTATAATCCGCTTCTTAAACAATCCAAAGTCATACTGCTCAGGAAATATAGACTTGGCGAGTTCATTCCACAATTTGGTAGTGCAAAATAAAAAGCTCCGACTAAACTTTTTGACCGCCTCGTTGGTCTAGTGGTTAGCGACCCTGACTACGCGATCGACGGGGCTCGGGTTCGATCCCCGACGGGACAAGCATTTATGTGATGAGCATAAATGTTTGTGTTTCTGGGTTTGGGTGTTTATTAAATATATTTTCGTATTTATATATGTGTTTCTATGTATTAGTATCGTTGACTAACACCCATAACACAAGCAAATAAATTGCTTACTTTGGGGTTAGATTAGTCAGTGTAATTTGTCCCGTGAACATTAAACTGCACTGTTAATGAACACGAAAAGAAGTTTGCTTGAAGGTCCTGGCTTCGACAGGTGTTATATCGGTGAAGGAAATATAGACTTGGCGAGTTCATCCCACAATTTATTGGTGCGAACTAAAAAGCTCCGACTAAACCGCACTGTTGATGAACACCAAAGTGTACATGAAGGTCCTGGCTTCGGTATGTATTATATCGATGTAGTTGGCAAGTTCATTCACAATTTAGGGGTGCGAACTAAAAAGTTCCGACTAAACCGCTCTGTTGATGAACACCAAAGGAAGTGTGCATGAAGGTTCTCGCTTCGGCAGGTGTACGTATCGTTATAAAGATGTAGCTGGTATCAAACTAAATAAACAAATTCATTTAACAATTTGGGGTTTGGAGGTGCTGTTAGCAACCTCGTGTTTCGAACGATTTCAAGATGATAGTCCTGGTTATCGCAAGAAATATACGATATTTATCATCAGATCGGTCAAATGCAGCGAAAATTTTTATATCGAGTTGACAGTCTGTACGAGTTAAGTGCATGCATTCCCCTCGCACGCGTCACTGGTCGTTAATTAGCGTGTTCGCGATAATCTCTTGACGGGACGGATGACACTCACGTGTCGCGCCCGTAATACATTGCGGTTTGTTTTATTATACATCTCATCGCATATAAATCAAGATATTTGAGTTGCAATTAATGAAAAATAAATTACTCATATGGTTATCTGAAATGTGACTTCGGGTCTGTTAAAAGCCAAAATTTTTTATTTAAATTATCTCTCACAGGCAATGATTGTCTTTTTCCACTAAGGGAGCCATCTGCTTGTTTGCTATCGTATTGTTACGATCTCACAGTTCGTATGGTGCAATGAAATACCTCTTTAATTAAAACCATGTATTTATCACACTAATGTTTGATACACCACAATACAAAATGTAAATACACTGATTAACACTAATAGCACTGTCGCCATATTCACACTAAAACTAACCGACTAAACCGAATCACTTCACTCTGATCGTCCGAACTATCGCTTCCGAATCGTTTTATTAAACTGACACGCTATTCGCCAACACGTCCTTATTTATACACAAGTTAAAGTTTGACCATGTTCTCGAAAGTTCCGAAAATTACTCGTAAACAACTTAGATTTAAATAAGTCATAGTACACGCTATTTTCACCCTTATGATTTATGCGATAAGGCCAATTAAGGCATAGCTGTTGGGGTAACGGCAACTATTGTTTATCAATAGCAGAAGCTATATCTTTCTTTTATTTTTAGATTTTTCCAGCGTTCTCTCTCTTCAGTTTTCTAGATTATTCGCAATATTACTATAAAAAGACTTTTTTCAATAAATTGGTGCATTTACATATTTTACATTAAAATAGAGTCCCTCTTTTGTAAAAACAATTTGAAAGATCGTTGGCTTCATAACTTTAAAGTGCCCAAGTTGTGACGGCAAATACAAAGTGCGTTAAACCCTATCGCGGACATACACCTGGCTATATATTATACGGTCTGTCTGCCCTTGATTTACTGTCCGCCAATTGTGGTGTGCGACGGGGCGAATCCTGATTCAGGTCGTTAGTTCCGATCGGTTAGTTAGAACATTGTCCGTCGCTATACACACGTATTCCAGTATTAATATTTAAACATTTTGTGTATAGCTTTTGACTGCCCTGTTCGAATACTCGAACTACTCGAATAGTTGGTGAATCTAACTACGAATCGATGGAGCTTAGGTTCGTTTCCCAACAGGGACATATATTTGTGTGATGAGCATAAATATTTGTCTTTCCAGGATCAGAAGAATTTTATTCAATTAACCTTTTTACAAATTATTTTGATGCGTCAACATATTTTTAAAACTACTTCACTAATTCTTATCGTTGACTAACACCCAATAACTTTCTTGCTTTGGAGCACTAATATTTTAACACAAGATATACATTCAGTGTCTCAAAAACGTCCTGTAAAAATGAGCGCAATATTTTAAATTGTGCGCTCATTTCAAATAGAATCGCGTCATTTGCGATACTTTCAATTTTATTACTTTTTTCGTACATTGCTTTGTAAAAACAACTATAAGTCTTGCGCTTAAGGTTGGATATGCAAAAACATCTTTGCCATATCTATAACTACTGGTGTGAAATTAGGGACAGTTTTGATTGTCAGTTTTGTTCGGGACTGTGCATCTTGGATTTTTTATTACTAGACACTTTTACTATTCCACTTGTACATCAATTTCACTTTACACAATTTTAATTATATTACTCGACCGGTTTCACTTTTTAAAGCATCTTCAGGATGTAATATACTTAACTGATTACATCCTGAAGATGCTTTAAAAAGTGAAACCGGTCGAGTAATATAATTAAAATTGTGTAAAGTGAAATTGACGTACAAGTGGAATAGTAAAAGTGTCTAGTAACAATGGAATTTCACCAAGTGCCGACGATGGAAAGTATAGAATATATGGATTTTTTATATCAATGCTTTGGAGTTAGATCGATTCGTGTAATATTTTGTACTTTTTGACGTGGTGTTTTTGTGACGAGCTTTTTGAACCCTTATTAACTAAAACGCTATTAAACTGCACCAACCGATTTCCCGTTTTCTGAGTCTTTGGAATCACACGGCCAGTATGCGGTCTCAAATAAAAAATAACTTTAAAAATTTTTTTTAGTCATAAATGTCCGAATTCTGAGTTTCCAAATACAAACATTATAAAAACGTTATAAAACTGCATCAACAGACTTGCCATTTCCTGTATCTCCTGAACCCTATATCAGATCTTCACCAAATTAAAATGGTATTACCTGGAGAATACAGGGTTACTTTTAAAAGTCCAGTCAGATTTTCAGAGCCTGTTCAGAATCGATAATATGTTCGATTTATGTATTAAAAAATAAAATAATTTAAAAAATTCATAATTTTATTTTTATCCGACTCAAACAATAAAACGTATGGATATAATTTCAATTACGCAAAATTCCAACTAAAATATTTTAGTGCTTTTAACCAAATTAAAAGTGACGGGGAAAAATGTGCTTTGAGCGACCGATTACATAATAGTTACCATCGCAAGTATAGGTAAATGTAAAATGACACACTGCCAACGTAATAAAGTTTATCCACAAGATTCGGTGCATCCAATTCATGAATTCAGTTGGATATTTTTAAACCTTCGAGTCCTATCCTCACACGCGCGGTATTTTGCAGTGGCATCCGTTACTAATTGACCTGCGCCTACTAATTGACGCTGATACCGCGTTGTACAAATAATATGATTCTAATATACAAATGTACAAATAAAATCTATAATTAAAACATATTTTATCATTCTGTAAACGATTACGTATTGATAGATATATTTTGTCTACTAGGATTCAAAATAAAGTAATTCGGTAAAATATTTTACATATACAGTCAAAATCTGTTATAACGACATCGAAGGGACTACTCATATTGAGTCGTAAAAACCGATAGTTGTAACAACCGGTGACAGGTATTAATAGGAAAGATAATATGTATATTCATGTAGGAAATTAAACCGCATTTTGTTTACTTCAATACAAACGTATAATATAAAAGAACAATATCATTTTTCCATCATTTTTGTATGCATAAATCTGTAATTTTAGTTTGTTTGAAACACTTCTGTCGTGCATATACATTTTGTAATTCACATTGGATTTTAATCAGCGTATCGTCACAATTTCCCTGCATGTGGAATTCTTCATTAAAAAGAACAATCTTTCGTAATACACTAACAGCATTGAGACCGTCAATCAAAGTTGGCACTGTAAATTGTTCTTCCGAGTCTTCCTGTTCATTTTCATTTTCCTCTTGAACTTCACGTATAATATCATCCTCCGTAGCTGGTGCACAAATTGCAATAGACTGATCTACATCAATGAACTCGTCTGTTTCAGTAGTAGATAAAGCAGGTCGTAAATTTTGGGCTAATTGAGCCAAAGAAATATTGTCCTCTTCATCATCGTCAATCACATCATCTGAGGTTCTTGTTATAAGACTTGTAAGATCTTTAAAACCTGCATGCCCAAAGCAGTTAGCTATAGTTTTTTGTGAAACTTTTTCCCATGCTTCGGATATCATCAAGATGGCATCAAGAACCGTAAAGCTGTTCTGGTTATTACTGTCAATGCTTTGTATTAACTTTAACACTTGCAGTCTTCTATAATGAGATTTTAAACATCTTATTACACCTTGGTCCATAGGTTGCAGTACAGATGTAACATTTGGTGGTAAGAACACGAGTTTAATACACTTCAGATTAGTAACAGCCGGATGAGCAGGACAATAATCAACTAAAAGAAGAACTTTCTTATTGTTTGCTTTTAATTCAGCGTCCCACTTTCGTAACCATCTTTCAAAAATTTCCGATGTCATCCATGACTTCACATTGTTTTCATACGTTACCGACAGTGAGCGTATGTTTTTAAAGCATCTTGGTTTCTTAGATTTCCCAATAACTAAAAGCTTCCTTTTACAGGATCCTGTCATATTTGCTGCAACCATGATCGTTAGTCTCGTCTTGGACATTTTTCCTCCCGAACAATTCTTTCCATTGAATTTTAAAGTCCTGTCTGGTGTCATATTGTAAAAAAGTCCGGTTTCGTCTTCATTACAAATGTCTTCTGGACTGTAGCCTTCGCTTAATGTAGGCCACTTTTGCGTAATCCATTCGTCTACAGCATCTTTATCCACACTGGCAGCTTCACCACTCATTTTCCCGCCGACAATGCCATGTCGAGCCCGGAAACGTTGAATCCAACTAGACGAGCAAACAAAATCTTCACCAAAACGTTGAGCAAAATCGTTTGCTTTTTGTTGAAGAATTGGTCCATTTATTGGGACATTATTTGTCCTTTGATATTTAAACCACTTTAACAAAGCTTCCTCAATCTTCGTATGCCGCGTTGTTCTGGCTCGTTTCATTTTCAAAAAATTCTTGTCGTAAAGGATTTGAATTTTCTCCCTTTCTTTCCAAATGGTTGAAATTGTCGAGTGGGATACACCATATTCTTTTGCCAGGTCCTTGTTTGGAATTCCTTTCTCTAGCTTTGAAATAATATGCGATTTTTCTTCGATACTGATTTGTTTTCTTTTTTGCGACATGTTACAATTTTCACAGTTAACTCAACAATAAAGTAACAAACTGACTTAAGAGATATGACGAAGCGGGCCTTGAGGCTACGGCATGCATGTGCTTTGTTTCTAAGAATTACAAAAGACCCTAAACTTTGTTTACTTTTACGATAATAGCCATTGACTATTATACTGTGCCAGATGTGGATACAGTTACCTATTCAAATTGTTTACAATACAGCTGAGCCGGTCGTTCTACAGATATAATTCTCCGAAAACATTAACCAAATGTGGTCGCTTAATGCGGTATGTCGTAGTAAACAATGTCGTAAAAACCAATGTTTTAGATAAGGCGGTCATATAACATTCAGCCAGGACCTTTAATTTTGGTAAATTTAACCGGTATGTGGTTCTAAACGATGTCGCCATAAACGGTTTTGACTGTATAATAAAATTGAAATTCAAATTAGGTGCGGTCATATTTTACCCATTGAGCGCCGGTAGAAACGTAAAATTACGAAGCGGTCATATATGACCGACTGGGGTTCCACAGGTTAAAAGTTTATTTTTATATTATCAAGATAATATTGTAACTTGCAACAATTTTACAATAATAATTAAAATGCACCTTTATTTCACTACTAGCTGTGCCCGCGACTTCGTTCGCGTGAAAAAAGTTCTAAAATAAAAACCCGCATAGTTCCCGTTCCCGTGGGATTTCCGGGATAAGAACTAGCCTATGTACTTTCTTGGGTCTCGAACTATATTTGTACCAAATTTTGTCCAAATCGGTTCAGCGGTTTAGCCGTGAAAGCGTAACAGACAGACTGACAGAGTTACTTTCGCATTTATAATATTAGTACGGATTTAGTTCCTAATTTTAAAATTTGACCGGATTTTTAAAAGTAACCCTTTATATAATAACCTCTTTGATACAAAAAAATGAATTTTTCATACCTATCGTTTCGAACGTTTTTGAATAATCGATAAACATACACAATAATAGATTCCGACAAATAAAGAACCTCTACTTCTGTTTTGGTAAGTTGATTAAAAACACAACCGATTTAAAAACATTCTCCTTTATGAGAAGTTGGTAAAAACTAGCTTAAGCGCAGTGTAAAAAAACAAGACATTACAAATTGCCGATCTGAGATTTGAACACATTATCTGGTTATATCGAGGTTGATACCGCTATTTTTTATATCATTTGATATTAAACAAGCAGATCGCTCTCCTGATAGAAAGAGAAACCATCGCATACAGACACCAAAGATATTAACGTTGCTTTGCTATCCATGTTGCGGGATGGTAAAGCCATCACATAAATTTACCGGCAATCTTACGCTCCAAACTCTACTAACGTTGCAGAACTCCTAGTAATCACAATGTTAGTCACACGTGTAACCAATCGTGTCTTTTACGAATCGCCTGGCAAAATCGTGGATAGTCTATTCTTTAAATGAGGCTCGGATCAACACCAACAATAATATACATATCGTTTATTTGCGACAATATCGACAGGTATCCTACATCCTGCATATATTTTTGCAGGAAAATAAAAACGCGGCTCAATAGATCAGTAAAAATGTTTAACATCCAACCTTCCCTAGTATAAGATTCCTGATACAATAGTGCTAAAATACAGTAAACTTCAATAGGGTTAATTAGAGGTGGAGCTAGACGGGAGGTCGCTGAAGGGCCGTTGAGAGCCAGCACTAGCCCCCCACTCTGTCTGTACCGCGTTTATTGTCGCTTCAGCCATTATTTTGTTGCTTAGTTTCAATTTTTAAATTGACGAGTTATTGGCTTAGATCCTAGGATCAAAACCAGAGTCGAATATTTTTTAAATTCATTTTTAAGGCGATTGCTTATAAATTACATTCCCCGCTGGTTAACAATTTCTACTTACTAGGTGGTACAGTTCTGCGTTGTCTCGCCCGGGTCTGGTACCATTGCCTTACCTATTCCTGCCGTCAGTACTCGTCATCGTCGTAATAGCGTCAGTACTCGTCGCTATTGTCTTCCGATTTGGAGGGTAAGGTAGCCGGAAAACTTATGCATGTGGCATTAGACTTCGCCACAAGATAACAACGCACCATTAACATCATTGGTGTCTATATGCGATGGTTGACTCTATCCATCAGGAGACCCATCTCCTTGTTTGCTATTTTATGACATAAAAAATGACATTGTGCATGTTTCAACATCTTTAGCGCCTTTTATAGCGTAGCATCTCACTCGTCCCCAAAGTAAAAGACCAGGCATTTCTATCAAGACGTTGACTTCTTTGTATAGATTTTAAACAATCATTGACTTCGTCGCAAAGGTGATTTCTGATGATTAGAATTAAAACTTTTAAATAGGACTAATAAAAAATTGAAGTTCTGAATTTCAGAAATCTAATTAAATAAAAAATTAATAAATATGTCTGAACAAATTAGACAAATCTATCTACCTCAAAGTAGCAAGTAACTTACATGTGATATTGTTGTTAATCAACGGCTATCAAATATAGAGTATTTATATATTATGTATTTCAATGCGTTACATAGAAATACATAATATATAAATACTCTATATTTGATAAACACCCAAAGCTAGAAATAACATAATGCTCATCACAAAAATATTTATTCCTGTCGAGAATTGTGAACCCGAGCCTCATTGTGAAGTCAGGGTCGCTAAGAACTTGCCTAAAAAGCGGTCATTATAATTAGGAATGACATGACATGATGTCATTACAAAGTATCATGACAGCCTGAAAATTACATACATCGGTATAAAGACAGAATATGGGTTTCATAAAGGAATATAAAAGTGGTTTAGCCTTCGAATCTCAAGACATAAATTATAAAATACTAGCAAAAAACGAGTTAGAACTGAAAAGGAATACATTGGCTCCAACAAAGTACAATATTTGCGAGAGAATTTAAGGGAAAAAGTCGTAGGAAAGTCAAAACTGTACATGAATATTTTTTTAAAAGAATACTTGGAGTGTGATCTACAATCGATATCGAAGCCAAAAATATAGTTTTTAGAATTTTTGTCTGTTTGTCTGTATGTATGTCCGGGGTAAACTCAAAAAGTACTGCATGAATTTTGCATGAATATTACTAACAGGTCGGGTCAACGTATAGGCTACATATTATCACGCTATCACCTACGGGGGAGGTGCTGTGCGGAGTAAACAAAGTCCGCGCGGTCGAAGTCGCGGGCAACAGCTAGTATGATATAAAAACGAGGAACGTCGTAGGCCGTCTGGTAGGGACGAAGGTTCTTTCACTATATGCATACATAATAAACACAATGAAAGAATTATAATAAAATTGTATGACGACACGCACGGTTTTCTAAACGCATCATATATTCTCTTTTTCTACATTCCTCTCTCTTTCGTTTCATTTTTTGTTGGTCAGACATGTTAACTGTGCATGAACTTTCTTCGTATAATAAACTGATTATAAAAATTGAAACCACCTACAAACAGCGCCCTATCAATCTCATCCTGTTATGTAAGATTTCCTTTTACCTGGTACATCCTTCCACATTTGCATTTTATATCAGTTTGGTAATTTTGTTACCTGCCATTTTTCTTTCATTCCCGAACTAATGAATGGCGTTTTGCATTTTTCTCTTCAAAACTATACATACAGTTGATTCAAAGTATACAGTATGCTGCAATTAGTATCCAATTATTGACACAACATTTTTTTGTGTATTTTACAAAAAAAACCGAAAGAAAATTAAGAGCTTAGACACATGGTATTTTTTACATTTTTTATACCTTGTAGATTCAAACCTTACTTTGCAGACATTTATAATTTAAAGATGAAATTCAGATATTTAATTCACGAAATTTCCGCGAAACATATAGAACTGCTTTAGATGCAGCTGAAACGAAACGTAGTGTAAAGGATGGGACAAACTTATCCAAGGCCTGTGAATGATAGGAGACTCCAGCGGCCACCATACTTTCTTTCGCTTCAGTAGCAAATGCAGTAAAATACAAATTATGTACTCAACGCACGTTTTACTTCTTAACCGAAGCATTTTCAGGAGAGTCGAATAGCACTTTATAAATGCACTTTTAACGTGTCGACATTTTTAGAATTGGGTACTACCACATTAAAATGGGACTACACACTGAGAAGATCCTTGTCTTGTCTTTTTGTGTAACAGCTAATTTATAACAATATAAGAATTTTTAAAGGAATGGAATGAAAAACAATTTAGCTCGAGCTTTTTGGTCTTCCAAATAATCTGAGACTTTAAACCTTTTTTACACGGTATCGATTTAACACATTTTTCAAATTTGTTTACTAGAAGATCTCATAGTATCAGGAAGATAGTTGTAAAAGCATTTACACATTGCCACATAAAATATGGAATTAACCTGTGGAACCCCAGTCGGTCATACATGACCGCTTCGTAATTTTACGTTTCTACTGGTGCTCAATGGGTAAAATATGACCACACCTAATTTGAATTTCAATTTTATTATATATGTAAAATATTTTACGGAATTACTTTATCCTAGTAGACAGAAAATATATCTATCCTTACGTAGTCGTTTACAGAATGATAAAATATGGTTTAATTATAGAGAAATCATATTATTTGTACGACGCGGTATCAGCGTTGGCACGGGTCAAATAGTTACGAATGTCACCGCTAAATACCACGCGTGCGAGGATGGGACTTGAGGGGTTAACACATAGTCCCTTAATTGAGACGGGCTTATGTCTTGATGAATTTCCTCACCACATGCTCTTTGAATACAAGGAAATTTTATACAAAAGGGCTCAGTTCTTTAGACAGAATAAAACGTACAAAGAGATATTTGACCATTCATCTAAGGTACTGGATTTCTGGAATGAGCTGGGTTGGCAGGAATAGCCACTATACCTTTACACTTTTTGATTAATGATGAATTTGTTTAATGATGAACTTACAAGCTCTGAATAATAAATGTTATTAATGTTAGAGAAAAGCGTAATCTCCGCGTTGTATGACTAAGCAGTGATGGGATTCGAGCCGTGTTTCACTCGATTCACTTGAGTGGCTTTTATTCTACTTGCACTAGAGTGAAATATATGATAACTTAGATTACAAGTGACTTAAGTCAACTCGAATCATTCGGACTACTCGAGAGTGGCCTTTACCGTCTCGGGTGAGAAATTCAAGTTATGAAAGGTTTTGCCGATATATCTTCGATTTGAAATTCTGTGTTTGATGACGACTAATATAGTAAAATATTTCATTTCTTTATTGTTATAGTACTTGGTTATGTTGTTAAAGTAATACGAAATCCTAAAAAGAATAATAATTTTATTAATAACAATAATATAAACAGATATACAATGCGAATGTGGAAGGATGTAGGTACCGGGGAAGACCAAGACTGACATACCACGATCAGATTGATCGAGTACCGAAGGTGGTATAAAGAGTCTTCGCAGCCGGCGTGTGTGTATGAAGAGAGTGATGAATGTGGAGGAAGCGAGACAAGCCTGTAAGGATCGTGATGTATGGCATTCGGTTCTCTCTGCCTACCCCGTAAGGGATCTGGCGTGAAGATATGTGTGTATGTATGTATGTATGTATGTATGTATGTAATAACAATAATTTTAATAGATAATTTATTTAAAAAAGTATGTTCCTACTATTAAACAAAGTATTTTTAAATTTACGTAATAATGTAATAGCGACTATAACCCACAAAAGATGGCAAAAATAAAGATTTGATTAATTTATAATATTATACTTATTTTTGTATTTTATTTCCTATAAAAATCACATCTTTACTCAGATGCCTCGGTTTTGCCTGGCAAGTGACTCGAGTGAAAAAGACATTCGAGTTTCATCTTCACTGGCGAGTGACTCGAGCGATAAAAGAAGTCGAGCCCCGTTACTATGGCTGGTGTGTGTTGTGCAGGCGCTGGGGCAGGTGTCGGCGCACGGCGCGTACGTGCGCGGGCGGCTGGCGGCGCTGGCGCGGTGCGAGGCGCGGCTGCACGCGGCGCTGGCCTGGGCCATGGACACGCGCGCGCGCCTCGCGCTCGCCGCCGCGCTGCCCGACCGCGAGCCGCAGCGGCTGCAGGTGGGTGCCGCCCACTAACTACACCGCCCCGTAGCACGAGTGGCTAGTGAACCCACGCAATCGACGGGGCTCGGGTTCAATCCCCGATGGGGACAAGCCTTTGTGTGATGAACATAAATGTTTGTATTTCCGGTTTGGCTGTTTATTAAATATATTTCAGTATTTATATATGTATTTCTATGTATTAATATCATTCACTAACACCCATAACAAGCAAACATATTCCTATATTAGAAGTAACATTGGATACTTATTAAAAAACATGCAAACGAAACCGCTGGTAAATGCTAGTAGATGATAGAAAGTAGTACGCCCAAGGCAAAAAGCTCAGTTTAGAAATAAACGCCTTACAATGTACTTTTATTAACAAATACGCGGAAATTCCAATTGTTTTCATCATATCTTTGTTATCCAACAAATAATTTAGAACTTTCGGTTTGCGGCTCCATTTTGTTTTGGTAATTGTTCAGATGAAATTGTTTTGTTTTCATATTTCAACTTATATTAACTCAATTTATTATTCTATGAGGCCTACTTGGAAACTTAATTTGGCTTTGCTATGGTTTTAGCTTTATTGTTTAAGGGACCGTTGAGAGCTTTTAAATATTTTTATTTATTTTTTGTACCGTATCGTTTGTGTAGTGATTATAAGCCTGTTTGAATGTTTATCGTGAGAACAGCATTCAATTCCGGCTTAAGATTTTTTCTATTTTAGTGTCCATATTTGACCGCCCCGTTGGTCGAGTGGTTAGCGACCATGACTTCGCAATCGACGGGGATCGATCCCCGACAGGGACCGGGTTCGATCCCCGACGGGGACACGCATTTGTGTGATGAGCATAACTAAGTAACCTGCCTAACTGTACCGGCAACTTCGTCCGCGTGGAAAAAAAACTAAAATAAAAATAGTTCCACGTACCCGGACAAAGCGGTTCGATTTGACATTCTTCGTTCGAACCTAAAGGGACTGGAACATGCTTTCTGAGTTTGTGTTCCCCGGCGAGTACAATCTGGGGATCTTCAAGAGAAGAGTGAATCTTAGCTTACCATCAGGCGAGACCGTGGTCAAGCGCATAAGTTATTCCTTATCGCCGTGGTTAAAAAGATACAGTCCCGGGGTTTTATCCGCATAGTTCCCATTGCCGGGGTATTTCCGGGATAAAATCCTATCCTATGTCCTTTCTCGGGTATCAAATTGTCTTTGTGCCAAATTTCATTCATATTGGTTCAGTGGTTTAGGCATGAAGAAGAAACAGACATACAGATTACTTTCACATTTATAATATTTGTATGGTTTTAAATGCGAAAAAAGTTCTTCAAGAACCGGAATCAAAACCTTAATTTTCAAAAATTAACCCCTGAGGGTCTGGAATATGAAATCAAGTCAAGAATAGAACGAATGTGCTATGGTCAACATCATATCGATCGATAGTTCTATGTTCGTTAGAACGGTAAGCGGGGGTGCAACTGTAAACTCACGTTGGGCTAACGGAATTAAGTTCCATGATGTAACCGTTGATCATTCTATCGATCTGACATAGACCCAGTCTTGGGCAATTTTTCAAAAAAACTGACAAACTTAATAAGAACAAATTGTACCAGTAAGCCGAAATTTGTTAAACACTGAAAAAAGGCCATTTAAGAAGTTAGTGCCCGGTTGGCGATAGATTTGCCACCTATCATATTGTGGGACAAATTATCTCCGGCTAATAGTGGGTGGTTGTACCTTTATCCACCTCTTTAGTGATAGGGGCGTAAAGGTACTTTTTTAAGAAGTTAGTACTTGTTTAGAAGTAGAACTTCGATTTTGCGCGTTTTGCTCACTCCGCTATCAAGAGACCACGAGGTTAATTATAATTAGTTTACATCATAATCAAAATACACAGCCGAACCCATTAATTGTGTCCCAACGCGCACATAAAGCAGGTCCGATTTTATTTCCCTTTTCAGAATTCCTCTTGGACTCGTATTTTAATTATGTCAAATTTCCTAATATTCCTTATAAATATATAGTTTGAAACAATAATAACAAGCACTTACGCTGTTGGAAACGAAGTAGACAAACCAGTAGTATCAAATCTCAACGAGATGTTGCAGAACTGCGAGTCATTACGATATGAAAGTCAGTGGCGGCACTTGATGAGTGCCACAGAGCGAAGATTTGAACATTTCACCATTTTATTTATTTCGATTATTTCGATTGGGGCATCCTTTCCGCTAACTTTCATTACGTACTTACTTTTTCTTACTTACCCTGCCTTTTTTCTCCCTTCCCTCCCTTCCCCTAACTTTTTTTTTATATCATAAGATAGCAAACAAGCCTATAGACACCAAAGATGTTAATGGTGCTTTGCTATCTTGTGGCGAGGTCTAATGCCACATGCATAAGTTTACCGGCTACCTTACCCTCCAAACCGGAATACGACAGTGACAAGCACTGACGCTATTGCGGCAGGAATAGGTAAGGCGGTGGTACCAGACCCGGGCGAAACAATGCAGAACTCTACCACCTAGTAGCCACGATGGTAGTGACTCGATAACCAATCGGTCGCCTTTGATGACCTGCCTGGCAGAACGGCAGTTGGTCTATTTTTCAAAGGACCCATCCCGGTGAAAGGTCCCGGCCAGCAACACGGCGACCTCTATCTTCTCGCTGACTTCTCCCTACCTTGCCCCTACTTAGCCACGCTGCTACTCTCTCACTACCATCCTACTACGTTTCCTCTACCTACCCGCTACCTCAATGTTGATTTTCCGCTACCTTCTCACTACCTATTTTATTGCCACTGCACACAATATATGTACATAATTATATACAAAGGTGTAGGTTACAGTAACATGGCACGAGTTAAATAGTTTATTCCTATCGCAAAAAAATCCAGGGGGGGCAGCTGCCCCTCCCTGAACCCCCTGCCCCCCTCGGTACGCCTATGTTCGTATTACTTTAAAGATATACTATATATCTTTAGTCATGTTATTTTAAAATGAACATTTTTTTTCACAGGAAAGCGTTAATGAAAAAGAGGCAGAAATCCGCGAAGTCCTCGAAAATTACAATAACATTGAACGCGAGTGTATCGCAGCAAAACAAACCGTGTCACCAGAGGTCCGTGAACGTGTGCTCAAGCTCAAAGAGGACTGGGACTTTATTCGCGCGAATTGCAAACGCGACGATAAATCGGTTCGGGAAGATTCGGCCTCCAATCGGGAGGTTACGGACACAAATCGCGCGTTGTCGGGTCCCGTCCGAGAGATTTCGGTCGAATCTCCGGGACAAAGTTCTCCTGTCCGAGAGACGGTCGAATCGTCTCCAGGAAGAGAGTTATCGGAATCGGTTCGTGTGTTATCGGGTCGGAAGTCTTCGGACGAATGCCAGTCCTCGGAGAGTGAGCGAAAGTCTTCGGACAGTTCTGCTAGCGGTGAGTTTCTGAAGATTCGGTGTGTGGGTGTCACTTAACACGTAGTGGCTCGGACATGGTGTGAATTAACATGTGTGGTGTTGGGCTTGTTATGACCAATGTTGGAAGTGGTTAAAGTGATTGATTTCAGATGTTATTATTGCGTGTGATATAGGCCTGCCCATTTCACGTAATTAATTTAATGCTCTTAGGGCTCTCATACACATAAACATGATAGATCGCCCAGACGTGCTATAATATGTAAGAAAATAACGCGGAATAATATGTAAGAAAATGTGTAAGAACCTTAATCGCTTGGAATCAATGGCCGTTTAATTACGTGAATTAGGCCCCTGGGCAGCTACAGTTAGCCTCCATGTTCGTCCCCCCTCCGCCCCCCCCCCCCCCCCCTTGAACAATGGACCATCTGCAATTTTCTCAAGCAGTTCGTAAAAGTAGAGCGGCTCGAATCGTCGATGATAAGACTTTCAAATAGACTTAATTCTCTGGCGTTACGTTGAGATGTGGCATCACTGCATCTTTTATGCCAAATGGTAGGCCAATTTGAGATGTCGCACCACCATTATGTACTTTATATCTCTTTTGTTTTTTTTCTTTGTCTTTATAGTGTATTGTGTATAAAAGTTTTGTATGTCTAAATTGTATATTGTTGTTGCAAGTTGCATATGTTCCGTGGTGTGCGTCTGAAATAAATGTGTTCTTATTCTTATTCTTATCGGCTCTGTCATGGGGTATGTTCCGAAGAACTGTTTGGATTAATTCGTGCCGCCGAATTTCTCCATCGGATATCGCGACAAAATTCAAAGTTTCATCCTCACCATCTTGATGTCTGGAAATCCACAATCGTGCGATTCTCGAGGCATGTATTGTCCCGCACTAATCCTATGTGGAACTAACTATCGGCAATTTTTTTTCCGAACGGATACGACTTTGGGACCTTCAAGGAAAGAGTCTACTCATTTCTAAAAGGCTGGCAACACAATTATAAGACTCCTGGAAGTGTAGTTGTCTGTGGGTCGCGGTAATCACTTACCATCAGGTGAGCCTCCTGTCCGTTTGCCCTCTTCTATAAATGTCACTACCATCGTGATTACTAGGTGGTAGAATTCTGCAACGTCTCAGCGGGTTTCAATACACCGCCTTACATATTCCTGTCGCAATAGCCTCAGTGGTTGTCACTGTCGTGTCTCGGCTTGGAGTTTAGCTTATCCGATAGACATATGCATCTTGCATTAAGACTTCGCCACAAGGATAGCAAAACACTATTAACGTCTTTGGTGTCTATAAGTGATGATTGTCTCTTTCCATCAGGAGGGCCATCTATTTATTGTATCATATGATATGAAAAATAGAAATACCAAAGTACTTTTTCCCTAACATCGTTCATGTATTTAGCCTATGGCCATCGGCGTCGCCAGGATTACTTTCAGGGGGTGCATAGCATCTACACATCATACCATGCCTAAAAAATAAAGAATAATACATATATTGCTATTGTTTTATACGTATTTTGTTTCCTGCCAGGGGGTGCAAGCGCACCGCCTTGCACCCTGCTGCCGGCGCCCATGCCTATGGCTGTACTCTAAGTTTGAATATACCTACCTGTTATTACACGATTAAACTAATCAATTAAGTATATTAATATTCTGAAGATGCTTAAAAAAGTGAAATCGGTTGAGTAATATGTTGAAATAAATTTTTAAAGCGAGATTAATGTACAAGTGATTGTTAAACTCGTTTAATTACAATGGAATTTCACGAAGTGCCGACGATGGAAAGTATGCAATATGTTTAAATCTCAAAGAATTATCTCGATATGACTTTTATTTTCCAAGAAATTCAAGGACAAACATATGAATATACACTTGCGAAATTTAGTACACGTTCTTGGACGCCTAAATGGATCGTCATACTCAAAAACTATCCAACTCCAACAATATAAGGTATATACATACATGTCATACTGATAACCTCTGTTTTTCGTTGGTTGAAAATAAACCATGTGCCTCCTAATGAAAATAGACTATTTGCCTCCTAATGGGCAACTTTTTAGATTACCCCAGCCCGGACCAACGCGTGGAAATTGATGAAAATTGGATTGAAGTCAGTTATTCCAGTTTTACTGTCTCTAATTATTGGTAACTAAAAATGACTGCTATTGTCTGTTTTTCTAACAATCGGGACCAGAGTAGGTATGTCTTTCGCACATTTTCGATATTGACAGAATGAGATGGGTTATTGGTCGGAGGGGCGAACGCCTTTGTTTTTGTTATTGTCGATTACGTGGATCAATAGCAACACAGTGAAAAACACAAAGTTGCCCGAGATTGGAAAGTGCCCGGTTGGCGATAGGTTTGCCACCTATCACATTTGTGGGACCAAGTATCTACGGCTAATCGTGGGTGCACTTGTTGTACCTCTGCCTACCCCTTCGGTGATATGGGCGTGAAGATACTTAATAGCAACGCAGTCAAAATTTTTCATTACTTGTTTGTAAAAAAAAACAAATTATATGTACCTGAGTTTAATTAAATATTAAATACCACTTCCAACATTTGGTCTAACGAACTAATGTTTTTGTGAATAGTTGTTAATGAGACGTGAAATAAACGTGTGCTTACTAACCGCTCGTTTCATTCACTAATGTACCGCTAGTGCCTGTATCTGCACGGTTCGCCGCAGCTCTGGCGCGACCGAATACTAATATCAATTATGTGTATGATTTGTGTACAGGTAGCCTGAAAAATTAACTATCAACTCATTTTGGAACTGAATTTTTAATGCACGGCATAGTTTGCGGACTGAGAGACAGAAAAATGTGTAATGATGAAAAACGACACCAAAAACCGACCATTTTGCAGTGATGTTTGAGACACTTCCCGGTCACCAATGAACCTAAAACTTTTTTCAATCGTTTCAGATTGGCGTTCATTTTGATAGTATGCTAAAATCTATATATATAAAAATCAATCCCTATTTTCCTTGGTCACGACATCACGCCTGAATGGCTGGACCAATTTCGGTAATTTTTTTTTTTGTTGTGTTTGTAATTGTAAGGAGAAGGTTCTTATAAAAGAAAATATTAAGAAAATTTCGCGGAAAATTAGAAAACTTAAGAATACTTAACCACCGTACAAAATTTAATGCTACTTTGGCTGCGTGGAAGGACAATCCCGTATAAATTATAAATTACGTGTTTGTATATATATATATATATATATATATATATATATATATATATATATATATATATATATTATTTTTTTTTCTAGTATTAACCCTAATACTAGAAAGTTGTAAGTTGTCATATATAGACATACTAGTTTTGCCCACGGCTACACTCGCGTTAAATTCATTTTAGGAAAGTGGGGGGGTTAGAGAGAGGGGGTTATCGCCTCTGTGGTCTAGTGGTCCAGCGTTGGCATCGACCACAAAAGGTTCGATTCCCGGGTCGGGCACTTAAAAAAATGTTTTTTCAGTTTTCTGATAAACACAAAGTTGCCTGGAATTGGAAAGTGCCCGGTTGGCGATAGGCTTGCCACCTGTCACATTTGTGGCAATTTAAATTAAGAATAGTGTCAAAAATTTCAATAATTATAAATTAATAATAGTGTGAATAAAAAAAATAATTTTATTTAAAAAAAAGCGTGGGGTGCATGGTGTCAATAGTTATAAATATTTTATTGACACATGTGAGTAGAGTGATTATCATTTCGGTAATATCTTAAAAAGCACCCCACGCTTTTTTTAAAATAAAATTATTTTTTTTATTCACACTATTATTAATTTATAATTATTGAAGTTTTTAACACTATTCTTAATTTAAATTTATTAAATTTATTTTCTACTTTTTATTCGGTTTTCTATAAAAAGCGTGTTTTTTAGTTTTTTTAAACTATTATTTATTTTCTACTTTTTAGTTTGGTTTATTTATAATGGCTTGTTTTTTTAATTTTAAACTATTGCACGACTCATGATACGAAGCATCAGAGAGTGTTTTTCGATCGAAATTTTTTTTTCATATATATATATCATCACGCCAGATCTCTTACGGGGTAGGCAGAGAGAACCGAGTGCCATACATCACGATCCTTGCAGGCTTGTCTCGCTTCCTCCACATTCATCACTCTTTTCATACACACACGCCGGTTGCGAAGACTCTTGATACCACCTTCGGAGATTTTTTTCGTCTTATTTTGGGAACTATTTTTAGTATTATAACCTTGTTAGTTAACGGAATCAAGATATTTTGCATACTATTGTCGAGATAATTTAATGGAGATTAATTCTATACTTGCTAAAATTAATTTAGTGCAATAGAAACGGAAAAAAATATCAAAATAGGTCAAAAAATTTCCTGTCCGTCATGTATGAAACTTCGGAAACACTGTAACTTATGAAAAAATCAATTATTTGAGTTATTTTTTTTAAATTCTAATCGGCAATTGTAGATCATCGAATGCGAATGGCTAATAAATTCAGTGTCGTTTAATTACAATTAATAAAAAACGAAAACTACAAGACTGTATATCTATATATATCCATGTAAAATTAACATGGATGGTGATATATCTATATCTATAAATATTATGTACATTTATTTTGTTTTTTTTTTTACTCAGTCAATTAAACTCAGTCACAGAGACGGTGGCGGACTCTTCGTGGCTCGTGAAATCTAAGTTATATGCGCAGACACTGTTGCAAACTAATGCGCATACCTAGTCGAGTGCCGCGGTAAAAGCACGGAACTACTTACACGCTTATATATGTGTGTGTGTGTGTGTGTGTGTGTGTGTGTGTGTGTGTGTGTAAGTGTGCAAGACGTTCCTGTCGTACTCCCATACAGGACAACACGACGGGGCCAGATATGGGCCATGCTTGGCGCAATGCTGTCTACCTCTGGCCCATGCTTGTAAACCCGCTTTGGCCCAGCCTTGGTAGAAATAGACTCGGTAAGATCCAAGAGCGTCTAGCGAATGAGTCTTTTGAGCAGAGAGCTATTAGAGTTGATCTCATTATTGAGCGAACTAGCGACTAGCGAGAGAACTACTAGCGAACGAGTCTGCCGAGCAGAAGACTCATAGAATTGGTCTCATTGAGGAGCGTTTAGCTAAGGAGTCCGCCGAGCAGAGAGCTCGTGGATTAGTAGTGATACGAAACCGTACAGCAATCGAGTCTGCTCAGCCACGTGAGAACCGCCTCGCGGTAGCGCGTCAGTCGTCACAAAGACTTCGTTCAATTACTGAGCGTAATTTTATAACCACCATAAGTCAATATGCTGAAGTACCATGCACAATCTATAAGAAATTATTATATCCAAAACAACAGACGTCATTAGTTAAAGCACGTTTTGATTTTTTTTTTGCTCGATTACTTAAATAAAGAAAAGTTCCTTCTCAGGCCTACTGGAACAACATGGAAGTTATATCTTTACCTCTTGAACTGACCGACTTGACAGACGTAGAACAAAGAATTTTGTTAAGAGTATTTTCTTTTATAACTAGTTTCCACCCGCACCAAAGTGCTCGTCAACACGAATCAAACGAGCCCAAACTCGATAGAGTTTTGTTATTTAATTGCTGAGCTCCTATGGTCACCTTCTGGCTTCATCATCGAACCCTGTAGGATCCTAGTTAGCACCAAGCACCAAAGTGCTCGTCAACATTAATCAAATGAGCCCAAATTCGATAGAGTTGTGTCATTTAATTGCTGAGCTCCTATGACCATCTTCTAGCTACATCATCGGACCCTGCAGGATCCTAGTCACCACCAAGCACCAAAGTGCTCGTCAACATGAATCAAATGAGTCCAAACTCAATAGTCTTGTTATTAACCGATTTTTAACCATTTAATTATTAAGTTCCTGTGGTCACCTTCCGATTCAGATTCATCAGATCAGCTCCATGTCATAATAAGGTTTCATTGTCATTCAATTAACATACGTATACAAAATTTCAGCTCAATCGGTAACCGGGAAGTGGATCAAATTTACTTGCGAGATTTGATTTCAGACATCGAGATAGGTACAATAAATAAAAAAAATGATCATAAAACAAAAACTACTGGGCCTACCTGAATCAAATTTTTATGAGACTAATTCGAAACTATTCCGCATTAAACAAAAAGAACCACGTAATTCGGTTTAGAAATCTCGGAGAAATCGGTGAACATACATAAAAAAAATATACCAGCCGAATTGAGAACCTCCTCCTTTTTTTGAAGTATGTTAAAAATGGAATAATTTTATCAAATTAGTGTATTGTCATCGGTCCTCGATAAATCTACAAAGTTTGAACGAAATCTGGCAGTTTAAAGTGGGTCAAAATCGCGCCCAAAGAAGTCGGTTACAAACAAACATACAAACATATAGGTGAAGCTAATAAAAAGCGTGTAAAAATGTGATAGTAAAACCGTAAGAAAAAATCCGTGGAAAAAAGTGCGTGGAATAAAACCGTTAAATGAGACGTGCGCAGGCGCGACAGTCGCGTACACAAGCGAGTAGTGCCGTTTAGCCGAAGGAACTTCGTTCCTACCTGGTGTCCCGCGACATCACATCATTTTTATTATCGTTTACCCCCATGGTGCTGGTTATCGTTGAATTGATTTTTAAAAATATTGTAGGTTTGCGAAAACGATTTTTCGATTAAGGGTCTCGTTTGTGAAATATTAAGGTTTAAGGTGCTAATTTTTGTTAGTCTTCTTTATATCACGAGATGGCAAACAAGCAAATGGGTCTCCAGATGGAAGGAATCAACCATCGCCTATAGACACCAAAGATGTTAATGATACGTTGCTATCTTGTGACGAGGTCTAATACCACATGCATAAGTTTACCGGCCCGTATTGGTTCCGGCTCCTTTGAAAAATAGACCAACTGCCGTTCTGCCAGGCATCATGCTTGCTTTATTCAAAATAATATAACACATTTGCTACTAATTTTATAGTAGGCTATATTTTTATGGTTACGTGCCAAAAGGGTAAAACGGGACCCTATTACAAAGACTCCTCGTCTGTCTGTCCGTTTATCTCCAGGTGATTCCTCATGAGTCGCGATAATTAGACAGTTGAAATTTTCACAGGTGATACCGTGAATTTTTTTCCCACCCTCAAAATTAACCGTTTAGCTGGCAGAGGGGGAAAAGTATTGCAAAATTTACAACAATTGCGATTGTGAAATGTCATGCCAACCTTTTCCCTTGCACGAATTGTTGCCTTCTATGCTTCAAAAAGGAACCGGAATAACATGGGCATGCTAATGTATAATAAATAAATAAATATCGCTGGACAAATTACACGAATTGATCAGACACCAAAGGAAACAAATTATATGTTTGTGTTATGGGTGTCAGTCAACGATACTAATACATAGAAATACATATATAAATACTCTAATATATTTAATAAACACCCAAACCCAGAAATACAAACATCTGTGCTCATCACACAAATGCCTGTCCCTACCCGCAATCGAACCCGGAACCCATTGATTTCGTAGTCAAGGTCGCTAACCACTCAACCAAAGGGGTGGTCAAATTATTATATAATTAGTATATTTTGTATATTAGTAATTAGCGCTAATTTTGTCACATTTATTCGTAAAGTGGAAGTGAGAGAGAGATTAGACTTGAAAGAAAGTGTCGGTGTAAGATGAGAAAGGGCATGCTCCGTTGGTTCGGACATGTAGAAAGAATGGTAGATGAAAGGTTAACAAAACAGATATACAATGCGAATGTGGAAGGATGTAGGTACCGGGGAAGACCAAGACTGATATACCACGATCAGATTGATTGAGTACTGTCCGAAGGTGGTGTCAAGAGTCTCCGCAACCGGCGAGTGTGTATGAAGAGAGTGATGAAAGTGGAGGATGCGAGACAAGCCTACAAGGATCATGATGTATGGCACTCGGTTTTTTCTGTCTACCCCGTAAGGGATCCGGCGTGAAGATATGTATGTATGTTATTTGAAGGTAAGATACGATAGAGTAAAAGAGATAGTATAAGCCTTACGTTACAGTTATGAGTTACTAGGTGGTACAGTTCTGGAACATCTCTCCCGGGTTTTGGTACCATTGCCATACCAGTACCATAGCATACCAGTTGCAATAGGGTCATGGGTTGTGACTGTCGTATTCTGGTAACCGGTAGTCTTATGCGTTACGATACCCTCACTGGTAGCATTATATCATTAACATCTTTGGTGTCTATGGGCAATGGTTGTATCAATCGGCCTGTTAAACCTTTCTAGTTTGAAGTCTATTGTGTTAACTAAGAGTTATGCTACGAAACAATAAATGAATATTTATTTGATGGAAAATTTTAAGGAAAACATATTCCATATTACAAAGTTTCAAAACTTTTTAAATGTGTTTTGGGTCTTTAGTCGTTTCGCAAGGCGAGCGTTTCGGACCGCAATGTGAATTGCCAAGAGTTCTTTTGGCATGGGTCATTTTGCACCGCAGTGATGGAGCGGTGCGAATCGCCCAAGGTATTTTTTGAAATGGGTCAATTCGGACCACGAGGCGAAACGATCATATGCTCTTTTCTTGGTTCGATTTCTACTTATATCAATTTAAAGATTCTAAATATCCATTCACTGCACAGCGGTGTGAATCAACCCAATATTATAAGTGATTGGGCGATTCGCACCGCTCCACCATTGCGGTCCGAAATGATCCATGCCAAAAGAGCTGTTGGGCAGTTCACACCGCGGTCAGAACCACTCGTGGTGTGAAACGACTAAAGTCTTACCTTACCCTTTTGTGTTTTTTTTTCATAAATCTTGTCTCTTTATTGGGGGAAAAAAATTTAATTTAAATAAATACCATCACGTCCATATAACAAAGAGGTAGGTAAATGTGCTTCAGGTACACATACAGTAAGTAAGGTATGTCCCATGATGTGAAAGATAGGTAGGTTGTATTAATAGGTATTTAGTTTTGGGGCAAATTTGGTAGAAAACTAATTTTGAACGTTATGTTGGACAGTTATGTTGGCTATCGTTCACCTCTAATGAACTGCCTGGCAGAATGACAGTCTATTCTTCAAATGGAGCCCAAACCAAAAGGAGGAAAGGGAAAGTGATGTCAGTAAGTGACAGTACGGATATTTATCACGAAATCTGACAACAAATTCTGCCTTATTACAAAAACATATTTGTATCGGGTTTAAACCAAGACTAAGAAGCCAAGGTTTGTTACGGTATTAAAGTTAGTTCCAATACTAAATTTCATTCTTATAACCCCGGACTAACGCTAAAATTGATTTAATAATAATCTTTTATTTAGTCCTAGAACTAACTGGTATTAAGTTCGGTACTATATTTAGACCTCATTTTGATTGTGCTAACAGATACCCATACGCTATAGATTTGTATCATTTAGTTACATCTACATAAATACGTGAAGGTAAATCTTTGGATCTCTTAAGACAATTGCGCGAATGGTGGAGTATAAAATTTGGCACAGTTAAACGTTTACATTGCGGAGGACAGCAGAAACCTAATATTTTTAAATAAAATGTATTAGTAAAAAAATAATAAAATACATTACACACACTACATTCATTGTGACATACCTACACAATATTATACACACATGTGTGCTATTTTCTGTATGGCTAAAGTTGGTTGTCAAATTTAAAAAGAGATTTTATTGGTTAATCTATTGTCGAATTTCGGTCACAGGCGATCGCTAATACAGATTTATATTGTTGAAAGTGTATTATTAATTTAATTACACATTTCTTCTTCTTTATTGTGCGAATGCCAATTATTAGAGAATTCTGCCATTGTCGAGTGAATTTAGGAAGGGACACATGCTTTGACAAGAGAAAGTAATGGAATCAACATTAAAAAATTGCATGCATACCAACGCCAAATAAATAAAAATGACTATGTCTAACAAATAAGAATTTTCATAATAGACAAATCTACATAAATTTTCAGTGTTCTAATTTCAAATCATGTAGGAAATTAAGGTCATCTTTAACAGCTTGCGGCCAAAACGCCGTTACTAAAATACGCTGTCAATGTAGGTAAGTCAAAATTTAATGTCAAATAACCCTTTAATTACAAAATATTAAATTGATTTTAGCGTTTATTTGTATTTTTCTATAATTTTAGTGTGTATCTTAAATCTAAAATAAAAACTATGTGTTAAAATAACATGCTCAATTGCAATATAATTTATCAATTGTTATGTAGACAGTAAACACCTGTTCTTAAGTCCGCTATTGTTAGGGACGAAATGACACGGTTTTCCCTTGGTTATTTTATAATATCTATTAGTAGGTTCCTTCATCTAAGGACACATGTTATCCATTCCTTAAAAATGTAATTAAGGAGGCTTCTTTTTCGATTGTAAGCTTCATCTGATCAAGGTTAACAAAAACAACACAAAAATATATATTAAAACGAGAATTAACAATAAAATCTACATATTATAACCTGATGTTTGTAGAATCAATAGTTAATATTAGTTTTATCAAAAGCCGATGACAAAGCCAATATTTACATTATTACTTTGTATTTGGACAGTGACTTTCATCCCCGGATGTCATTTATAGAACCATTAATAGAAGGTAATCGGGGTGCCGGGCTACCCCAAACAAATTGTCAGCTAATACAGCGATAACCATTAGGACCGGCGGGTATTGCCGACGTCGGCGAATTTCCGATATTATCACTCTAAAGCCATAGTGTGCATACGTGGGTACATTTACATAAAATAATCGAATTCCTTTATTTCTAACGTTATACCTGCTTTTTGAATTATGCATGGGGTTTTTGTTGGAAGTTATGACCATTGGCTGTCTGGCTGTGTACGATTATTAGACCCTGGTCCCAGGAATAAACTTTTTTTTGATTAATAACAAGCTGAATTTTTGTGAACAGCTTCGTTTTGACGAGACGCAAATCTTTTTCATCTTCGAAAAATCTCGAATCGGGTAACTAATAAAGTTCGAACATCTGATTCAGGGCAAGCATGGAAATTTCTAAAAACCCTTGGTGTTTGCAGAAATTCTCCATTTGCAAATAGTAATATTGATATTAATTCTCTCAATTCACATTTTACAACCCCTCCTATTTCTTTGGATATAGCCTCTAAATCCAATACATTAAATTACTTATCACCTATTCCGTTAAAACCTTTTCCCCAGTTTAATTTCCAACTTGTTACCGATGAGGAAGTTATAAGGCATGTTCGCTCAATTTCATCCACTGCTGTAAGTAGTGACTTTTTATCCTCCAAAATGATTTTGCTATCTTCCCCTATGATAATTCCAATATTAACATCTATTTTCAATTTATCTTTAACCAGTAATACCTTTTCTTCTGCTTGGGAAACAGCTCATGTCCTCCCTCTCTCAAAAGTTTCTAATCCTTCTTCTCCATCTTGCTATCGGCCAATATCTATTCTCACATTTCTCTCTAAAGTATTAGAGCATATTGTACATACTCAATTATCGGATTACTATATAGCCAATAACTTGTTGAGTTCTTTCCAATCAGGATTTCGTAAAGGGCACAGTACAGTTACAGCTCTAATTAACGTATCTGAAGATATTCGTGCTTCTATTGATGACCAAAAACTTACAGTTGCTGTGCTTCTTGATTTTAGTAGTGCCTTTAACTCAGTAGATTTTGATATACTACTAGAAGTTCTACGCTCCCGTAACCTTTCGTCCTCTGCTATCGCCTGGTTTGACTCATATCTCCGAGGGCGATCGCAGTGTGTTCGTGTCAACGACACGTGTTCTGATTCACTACAACTCACTGCGGGCGTTCCTCAAGGTGGAGTCATCCCCTTTACTTTTAACGAGTTTTATTGATACCATCTCTACAATTATAACAAGTAAATTTCATTTATATGCAGACGACCTTCAGCTGTATTGCCAAGCAGGTATCATAGATATAAAGGATGCGGTCAGTGCCATCGATAGAGATTTAGATGCGATTCGTGCTTGGGCAACTTCAAACGGACTTTTAGTAAATCCCTCTAAATCCCAAGCGATTATTTTTGATAATAGACATATGCACAAATTGTTAAATAACGTTAATATTCTTCCAATTGTTTACAGTGGCACTCGAATTCCTTTCTCGTCTACCGTTAAGAATTTAGGTGTTATTTTTTCTAAAGACTGGTCATGGGAGGCTCATATCAACAATATTTGCAAAAAATTTTACTTTTCTTTCCATTCTCTGAAGCCATTGCAACATTTGCTACCGCTGAAAACAAATATTACTTTAATGCAAACACTGATTCTCCCAATAATTGATTACGCTGACTCGTGTTTTCTTGATGCCACTGAAGGGTTAGTGGATAAACTTGAGAGGATGCAAAATTTGTGCATCCGTTACATTTTTGGTCTCCGTAAATATGATCACGTTTCGGAATTCTGTACTCAACTTAAGTGGCTACCCATACGTATTCGCAGGAATACTCATATTCTTTGTTTACTTTATAATATTCTTCATAACCCTAGGTCCCCAATTTATCTTCGTGAGCGTTTTTACTTTCTTCATTTCCCGAGTAGTAATTGTAGTGCTAATGTCAGGTTTCTCTTACCCCCCTAGGGAAGAGTAACCTCTTTCTTCAAATCTAATTTTTTCTCTAATTCCTTTTCTGTTCATGCAGTTTGGCTGTGGAATTCACTCCCATCTAACATTCGTACCAGTTAATCGTTATCCATCTTTAAAATACGATTACATGATTATTATTTGACGCGAAAGTAATTAGCAAGTTAATTGTGTGATTTTTGTATTATTTTTTATTTTCTTTTTTTGTCTTTTAAAGTGTGTTATTTTTTTTGTCTCTTCTTTTTAGTTTTTTTTTGTTAATAGCTTTTTAAGGCCACATTTGATGTTAATTGTATGCTTTATTATTATGCCGTGTTAATAATATGTGCGTAAGTGTCTTTGTTTGTCTACTGTTTTCTACATATGGGTTAGCTGGAAGAAATCTCGATATGAGATAAGCTCGCCTTTTATTTTAATATACATCATTTTATTGTTTACTCTAAATGTTTTGTGTACAATAAAGTGTTTAATAAATAAATAAACATTTTAATTTAGTGAAGGAGAAATATTTTAGTAATTACAATATTTTTTTTTGCTTTAATCGCTCAATTATTTTATGAAAAACACGAAAAACATTTTTGTCCTACACATTCGAAGTTTTACGATTTACAATTACATTTTTTTTACAATTCCACCACTCTTAAAGATTTGAAATTATGCGATTCTTAAACACATATTAATCAATTTAAAAACAACCTAATATTCTCACAATAGCTTGTTAATTATTATTATAATTCAAGGGTTACTTTTTTTTACTTTTACACGTAAATTGAAAACTTTTCTTAGTCCGACACTCTAAAGTTTTCTTTTTTATCTATCTTTCTTAGTTACCCGATTCGAGATTTTTCGAAGATAGAAAAGATGGTTGTCTCATCAAACATTCAGCTTATTATTAATCAAAAAATTTTGTTCCTGGGACCACTGTCTATATGTGATACTAACTTTAGGTAGGTTTCTTGCGACTTCATTCACGTAAAAGGCTTGTGTCCGCTAAGAATTATCCGAATATATATTTTAGTGTTTCATTAGTTATGATATGGAGATAAAAAAAAAAAATATTTGTTATTAAATGTAAGGATTAATAATATTCTTAGGATATAGATTCAGCAAAAAATTAACATTCAATCACGTGCCAGTGAACGTAAATTTGTCCACGTCACGCCGTGGTAAAACGTCATCTTGATGTCATTTACATAGAAACTGCAGAGTGTGTAATGTAGGAGTTAGGTACCACGGCGTGATATTACGAAGCCATGACAGTTCCGAGCGTTTTTGCGGTAAATTTAAATTTAAAAATACATTTATTTAAAAAAAATGTATAGAATTTTCAATAATTAATGTACGTTATTTAAAATATAAGGTAAATTATAAGAATTTTTGAAATATATTCAAATAGCCTAATATAACTTTTTGCTCGGACGAGTAAAAAATAGCCTATATTATTCTCGGATAGTGGAGCGTTTGTCATGGTGATAGATTTTTTAAAGTCGCTCCAGTAGTTTTTGAGTTTATTCACTGGTTCGTAGTGCGTGATCCACACATACTAATTCCTTTTATTCAGTCGGTTAAAATAGCCTACATTACTCAGTGATAATGTAGCTTTGTATTAGTGAAAGAATTTTTAAAATCAGCCCAGTAGTTTTTGAGTTTATCCATTACAAACAAACAAACCTTACCTCTTGATTATACTCGTGTCATGGTATAGATAGACAAAAATATAAATCTCTCTTTATAATATTAGCGTAGATACACACAACACAATTAGCGTAGATACAACAAAACAAGACCTTTGTTATCTGCAGATTCTGTTATGAGAAATGAAATAAGGTTCGAATTCTCTTTTAAAGACGTTTAAAGTAGATTACGCGGAAAGTAGAAAATTGTAAATATAAAGTTGAATAATAATTATATAAAGTTGAAATTTGAAATATTTTTTAAATTATATAATTAAAAAAAACGAAATTTGGTTTAAATAATGTTCCTAATTAAAATAAACTTCCATTGTTATGTCACTGACCTTATAACTCGGCCAGTTGATCGGGAAATTAGCAGAACGAGGAACTTCTTTCATTAGCCATCCAAACTTTCCAACACTTTTTTGCGACGCATGTGTTCGAAGCCCTCAAAGTTAGCAATCGGTAACTTATCTAATTAGATCGTTTAATTTCTTGAATTTTGATTTTCCTTTAAATGAAAAAAAGAACGCTTTGCTAGTTCCGTCGTGTAAAAAGAATGGATATACATTAAAATGCTTAATCAACATTACATATAATATTGATTACGCATTTTTTATATCTGATAAGAAACTAGCAGATGACTCTCCTGATGGAAAGAGACAACCATCGCCTATGGACACCAAAGAAGTTAATGGTGCGTTGCTATCCGTGTGGCGGGATGGCAATCCCACTTATATAAGTTTATCGGTCACCTTACTCTCCAAACCGGAACACGACAGTGACAAGCATTCATGCTACTTCAAAATTCACAGAAATAGGTATGACGATGGTACCAGACCCGGGCGAGACGGTACAGAACTCTATCATCTAGCAGTCACGATGGTAGTGACATAATTTCCGTCTTGGTCCGGGCCTCTTGAAGAATAGGCCATCAGCAATTCTGCCAGACAGTTCGAAAAAGATTGGCTATACGTGTCACTACGTTCGTGACTACTAGGGGGTAGAGTTCCGCTACATCTCGCCCGGGTCTAGCACTACTGCCTTATCTATTCCTGCCGCAATAGCGTCAGTGCGAGTCACTGTCGTGTTCCGGTTTAGAGGAGGAGGAGTCACTACCATCATGAATACTAGGAAGTAGAGTAACGGGTCACCCGGGTCTGGTATCTCGGCCTTAATTATTCCTGCCCCAATAACGTCAGTGCATGTCATTATCGTATTCTAATTTGGAGAGTAAGGTAGCCGGTAAACTTAGACATGGGTAACTCAGCGAAATTCCTTGCGTTAACTCAGTAACTCCAGCGCAGTGTACTGCGCCGGCTCTTTGCGCTAACTCAAAATTGCGCCATGGCGCAATAAATCTGACGCGGCCCGCGGGTGACGGGAAGTGAGCAGCGAACGAAACGTGCGCCGTGCGCCACGCTACAGAGTGCTAAGTGTGAGTTTTTCTTTTCGCATTCGATCGTGAGCGCGTTTGGAGTTTACTAGGAATTTGTATGTGATTTGTACAGCGCCACCTAGTGGTAAACGTGAGAAACCAGTTTACCACTAGGTGGCGCTGTACAAATCACATACAAATTCCTAGTAAACTCGAAACGCGCTCGCGACCGAATGCGAAAAGAAAAACTCACACTTAAACACTCAAACAGCGCATAGAGCATGAATTGCGTTGGTTTATTGGTAACTCAATGAGTGAGTCGCGACACATGAGAGTCATGACTCATGATAATTGTGCACAAGAATGAGAGTTTACTGTGTATAGTCTCTAGTCTGTGGTATGACTATGCTGCGCCGTGCGCCAACACATTTTGAATAAGTGAGTTGACACACCCGCTCAGTGAATTGAGTTAGCGCAATTGCGCGGCACAGCGCAGTGTTACACATGTCTAGGTAAACTTATACATGTGACATTAAGAACTTGCTGCACGGATAATCACGCACCATAAATATCTCGTGTTTTCAGGCGATCATTGTCTATTTCTGTCAGGAGAACCATAAAAGTGTATATTTTTGTTATGCAAGAAAACTTGGCCATAATCGACCCTTACTTGACATTCAAATAAAATCGTTTTCCTGAACCAAAATTGTTGTGATGAAATTCGTTGCAGCAACTGGGATACGAGTTATGAATAACCAAGTTTGTTAATAACACGCGCCCAAAGGCAAACGGAATTTCGACGAAATTACCAAAATATTTCTTACTACCGGTAATCTGGGCTTAGAGCACGTTTTGTTATAGAGAACGTGCCTTTTAATATATAAATGAAGACTTTGAGTGTGTATATAATATATAACACGACTAAATTAATTGTTCCCGATGTAGCGATTTCCTTAGTTAGATAAGGATTCCTTATTAAGGAAGAGACTTCTATAAAACACAATTACAAATGTAGTAAAGAGATGTTGATAATCTAAATTTTGTCTTAAACGAAGTGTATAAAGTACTAATATTGTAAAGTGAAAACATTTGAATTTTTGTGTTTGTTACGAATAAACTCAAAAACAGACAGATCTTAAAAATTCTTTGACTATTAGAAAGCTTACTATCTGGGCTATTAGGCTACTTTTTTATTCAACTGAACAAAAGGAAGCATGTTGGCCCTCGGGAACTAAGTCGCGAAGAACAGCTTGTATTGAATAAAGACAGTTGTTTTTTAAAGCAAGAAAATTTTAAAAATATTGAGTGTTGTTTTTAAAATAAGTCATATAAAATTCATCTCGTTTTTGGTATTAAACTATTAAGCACATTTTTATCTACTCGCGGTTGAAGCTGCACGAGTCAGCTAGTAAATATTAAAAAAGTTTAGCGCATTAACATAAAATTGGACTACTGAATTTTCGAAATGATTTTGACATGAATACATTTTTTTAAATTTCATAATGGGGAAAATTTCAAAAAAAAAAACTGATGGTAAAATATTCGGGGAATACAGTTTGGTGTCAGCTACATACCAATCATCAACATCCAAAATCTGACTGCACCACTGTATAGCTAAAGAATGAAATAAGTTGTTAAGTTAAAGGTGGATTACGATACGTCGCGTGGGGTGGAGGGTGAAGTGCTGCTATTTTGAGGTGATTTTGCTGCGTTGCAGAATGTTTCTGTGTCCACGACTGCACCCCGATTTTTTTGGTTATGCGACAACAAACAAGCAGACTATCATTAATAGTTTGTTGCCATCCGTGTGACAGGTGAGTTATGCCACTTCCATACCCGAGTTTATCGACTATCTTACTCTCCAAACAGAAACATGACAGCGATGAGTACAGACGATTTTGGGACAGGAATTAGTGAATTAGTGGTACCAACCCGGTCAGGACTGCAGAATTTTTTTGAAAAATTTTTCAGAAACCTGATTTGTATTTTCTGCGTAGCGTCAGAGCTTGTCGCTGTTATGTCCCCGCCACACAGATGGCAACGTAGCATTATGATCTTTGGTATCTAAAGGCAATGGTTATGAATTTTCATCAGGTCAACCTGCTTGTTTGCTATCCTATGGAAAAATCCTACCTTTTAGAAAATAAGTTTAACATTTAAGAATCATTTCTTTCTTATAAGAATTAGAATTAGTTACAATGAGAAGTTTCATAAAAAATATATTTCATTTCAGACAATACAAACAAAATTGTTAAATATTGACACTATAAAATGTCACTATATATGTCTTTGAGCTCCTGGAGAGTTTTCAATCTAGCTTTCAATTTTTTTTTCTAAAACTTATTTTCTTGAAAAATATTTAACAACAGTGCGCGCGCTCCAGAGTACGACATTTTTAAACCAGCGGCATTTCAGTACAAAGCCACTGGAAATGTCAGCTTGGCCTACTTTGGAAAAAGGCAGTAATGACAAACATGAGGTATTGTGGGTACGGGAACAAAGAGCGATTCTGGGGCGCCGGGCTATTGGCTCCTCGGATATAGGGCGGGAAGAAACGCAACGCGCTGTTTTCAACTGGAGTTAGCTGGATCGTATTTCAGTTTGCATAAATCTTGATGGGAGTATTAACTTTTTGAAATATTATTTTCTTTTGTTGCTTTCTTTTATTTAAACGAGAAAATAAGTTAGTGACATTAACTACACCTTCACGGGGCACGGCTTTGATTCCAGAGAAAGACAAGCAATTATGTAACGAGTATAGGTAAATGATTGTTTTTAGGTGTTTGTTTGTGTATTAATTATATTCAGTATTTATACTTTATCGCGTCTGTAGCCTAGTGGTCCAGCGTTGGCGTAGACCACATGAGATCCCAGGTTCGATTCCCGGGTCGAGCACTTCAAAAAATCTGTTTTTTCATTTTTCTGATAAACACAAAGTTGCCCGGGATTGGAAAGTGCCCGTTTAGCGATAGGATGTCACCTATCACATTTTTGGGAACAAGTATCTTCGGCTAATCGTGGATGCACTTGTTGTACCTCTGCCTACCGCTTCGGCGATATGGGCGTGAAGATACAGTATTTATTCTTGTATCTTTATGTATATTAGGCATGGAAATTATTGTTAAATTAGATTAACTGTTATGTTGTTAAAGTTAATTAATATTTAACAGTTATTTATTTATGTTATATCAGTAGCCTATCTATATACATCTAATAAAATCGTAGGAAAGTCAAAACTGTACATTGAATATTTTTTTAAAAGAATACTTGGAGCGTGATCTACAATCGATATCGAAGCCAAAAATATAGTTTTTAGAATTTTTGTCTGTTTGTCTGTATGTCTGTATGTATGTCCGGGGTAAACTCAAAAAGTATTGCATGGATTTAGTTCAAATTTTGCATGAATATTACTAACAGGTCGAGTCAACATATAGGCTACATATTATCACGCTATTACCTACGGGGGAGGAGTTATGCGGAGTAAACGAAATCCGCGCGGACGAAGTCGCTGGCAACAGCTAGTACATAAATAAATTGATTCATTATCTTTAGTTAGATATATGGTAAGGTGTAGCTATTGAAATACATTTCTTAATTAGTTGGTGAACATATAACTTACATATGTTTTTCTTTTTTAAGATTACCAATCAATTCCTTGTACAAAAATTATTACGATTCTTTCGAAGTTTATCTCATGGGACAGAAAACTTTTAGGTTTTGTGTAATAAAATGTCATTTTGTAGTATTAGTGTCGTTTTTCACATAAAATGAGGAAATGTTATTTTTCTCGTGAAAATTTTACATTTTGAGCTGTCTCATGTTACATTTGACTACTTGTCACTGGCAACACTGTTTTGGTATCACAGTACGATTCGTAGCGTCAGTAAGTGATTACGCGTGTATAGTGTTAGTGAGGCTACGCCCAGGTATACCAGTGAACACTACACAGCCGAATTGGAAACCTCTTTTGGAAAGTCGGTTGAAAGATTTAACAATATCCCTGCCGCAAATGCGTCAGTGCTTGTCGCTGTCGTGTTCCGGTTTGGAGGGTAAGGTAGCCGGTTAACTTATGCATGTGGCATTAGACCTCGCCACAAGATAACAACGCACCATTATCATCTTTGGTGTCTATAGGCGATGGTTGATTCTTTCCATCAGGAGACCCACCTGCTTGTTTGCTATCTTATGATATAAAAATAAATAAATAACATCACGCCACATGGATAACAACGTACTATTAACATCTTTGGTGTTTATAGGCGATGGTTATCTCTTATTACTAGGGTCGCCAATCGCTTGTTTGTTGTCTTATGATATAATAAAATATTATTTATACTCCTATATCTATATCAGTCTAAAGAAATATATTTTTTATACCGTTAGACAGCAAACAAGTAGATAGCTCAACACCAAAGACGTAAATAGTGCATTGCTATTTTTGTGGCGAGGTCTTAATGCCAAATGGAAAGGTTTACCGGATACTTTACCCTCCAATCAGGAATACGATAGTGACAATCACTAACGCTATTACGGCAAGAATAATATAGTAAATAGGTAAAGTTCGTGAGTTTGCAATCGCATCTGTGGTTCGTTGTCAGTTTTGACCACATAAGGTCCCGGTTCGATTCCTGGGTCGGGTGATGCAAAAATATATTTTTTCAGTTTTCTGATAAAAGCTACGTCACCTGTTCACATTATGGGAAAGTATCTTCGGCTAATCTTGGGTGCACTTGTTGTGACACTGTCTACCCCTTCTGGGATACGAGCGTAATAATATTATTTTAGATTATCTGCCTCAACGACAACTTACCCAAGGCTATTTTCGTAGGTCCTCAAATACCTAAATTACCGTGGTGCAATAGCAATCAGGCTTAACCTGATTGTAAACGTCTCATTTCTCAGCAGTTTTTTGCTTTATCTTTACGCTGTCTCCTGCTGCAAAGGGAGAGAAACTGGATGTATTTTCCTACTCCTCCTATACTCTTCTGATTAAATTCGATGCGGGTTCCAAGACAGCTTAGCTTTTCCCCCAGGGCACCCTGAGCTCGCAACTTAGAGGTTATCAGGAAGGTTGCCGCTGTTGATTCTGGTTTACAGAAGTTACAGTGGTGGGAATGAGAGGTGGGCCCATTGCCCTTAAAAAAAAAACATCTGCCTCACCGACAACTTGCCCTAAGTAGGATATGTCATCGAAACACGACCGAGCGGCCGAAACACGACAATAACAAGCAGACGCTATTGTAGCAGGAATAGGGAAGGCGTTGGTACTAGACCTGGGCAAGGCAATGCAAAACTCTACCACCTAGTAGCCACAATAGTACACAACAACTCTAGTAGCCTCAATGGTAGTGATTCGTATAGTCAACCGATCACATATTCTATTCTTCTAAGGGCAGACTAAAGTATCTCCTTGACGCCCATATCTACGAAGAGGTAGGCACGATTAGCCGAAAATACCAAGTTCCACAATGTGATAGGTGGCAAGCCTATGGCCAAAAGGGCACTTTTGCTAAAGTTTTGTCAGAAAATTGAAAAAACACGTTTTTAAGTTACTCGACCTGGGAATCAAATCCAGGATCACATGTTGTCAACTTCGACACCGGACCACTAGACCACAGAGGCGACAATTTATAATTTGTAAAAAAAATCAAAATATTTAGAATGAATTGCCAGATAACCAAACCTAGATCCTTATTTGCTTATGCCGAAATCAGTACCGCTAGGCCATTAAACGAACTAGCCGTAATATAAATTTATATAAAGACGTAAACTTTAAGTACAAGTAACATTTGTTTAATGATTCATTTTCATAAAGTGCCGAAGATGGAAAATATAAAATTTGTTTGGTTGAATACTTTTACACCCCTATTCTGTGATAACCATTTGAAAATAAATGAAAATTAATGAGATGGTCTGTTTTTAATTGATATAGCCGGACTAGTCATTATATTATTATGATATCCCTGACCCTTTCGGACTTTAAATGGAAATGCAAACCGCTAACTCCATAAAAAGGAGACTTTCATCCATCTGCTGATTGTACTGGGACCATACAGTCACTTTACAGGCTATCATACGGTGTTAATGAAATAGGAACCTTAAAGTTACGTGCATAAAGTTGGAAATAAAACATTATTTCATTTAAAAATTCAATGTCATATATTTGTCGCGTAGGCCCGTAACTTCAGCTACGGTGGAGCACACGCTGTGCTACGAAAAACTGTCGTAGACTATTTTGAACTGTGAAAAATTCTTACTTGTTTTAGCTTTAATACTAAGGCTTAACTCACATTGGCGCAGAATCGAAGCGTCATATTTTTTCGCCAAAGCATATTCATCTCTATTCTATTATTTAAGAACAAATTTGTGCTACGTAAATATAAAAGCGCGCTTCGACGCGCGTCGATGCGCGTAACAGCTCGCCTAGGTCTGTTACCACCGTTTTTTTTTATTTTATTATAACAAAGCATCTTAACTTGATTTGTGCCGCAATAGCTTCAATGTTTGTCATTATCCTGTCCCAGTTTGTGGGTATAGTAGCCGGTAAACTTATGCATGTGGCATTGCCAACCTGCCATACGGAGAGCAACGCACCATTATAATATTTAATGTCTATAGGCGATGCATCATATAAAATAAAAACTCTTAAAGGCATATAGCAGGATATAATATATAAAAGCAACTTGCCTGAAACTAATAACTATGAGTTTAATTTATCGCCATCTGTAACATTATATTTATTTGTTTTCAGGTAGTCTTATGTGTTAGTCTTACATTCTTGTTATAAATGCGAACCTTTAACTTCTTCGTAGTCTAGGGTTTAACCTGTTCCTTTCAGATCATGAAGTCCCGGGTTCGATTCCTAGGTCAGGCAAAAATGGTCGCCGTTTTTTCGAAAATCCAAAATCTTAGTAGCAGCTCGGAGTCTGGCGAGTAGTGTGTTACCACTCCTTTGCTTCGTGCCACGTAAAGCTACTTTATAATATAAAATTTATATAGGAAATAATGTGCCTGTGAAATTTACCTAAACCTTTTTATTGTACACATTTAAATAAGTTTATACCAAGGAACTTATATATGGTAACCGGAATTGTTACGAAGCAATATTTGAAAAATAAAAATGTACTTTATTTCGTTACTCATAAAGTTGACATTTGTTTCTTACTTAACAGAGGGGAGAACCTTCTGAGCAAGACGACGACATGAGTGGATGTTGTCCCTTTCTTATAATTGCCAGTGTTAAAATAAAACTGCTGATGGTAGATTTTTATTTGTGCTTATTTTAATTATTACGTAATTACTTATGCAATGCAAAGCTTTTTCTCAAATTAGTAGAATTACTTAGTAGTAATTTGCGAACTATGCATGGCCGCACTTATATATGGCAATTGGCGCTTTATTTAGTAGAAACAGACACACTCCACTCATGTCGTGGTACTCTTCGGAACGATTTTGAAGCCCGTGAGGACATTCCGGGTAGAATGTAACTTCCTTGATTTATACCTAATAGTAATTTAAAATATTAAAGGTCAACTGTACACATTATTAATGTAAACTATATCTCAAAAAATACTTTACCGATTTTAATGAAACTTAGACTATTTCCTTTGTCGGAATATACCTAATTATATAGGTAGATATGGCATTTCTTCCCGAGATATTTGTGCACATACAAATATATATCTACTAACGAAATTTAATACACTTGCTTGGACACCTAAATAGACCATCATATTTAAGTATTATCCAATTCCAAAAATATTACATACATTCATGTCAAACTGATGTTTTCTGTTCTGTTAAAAATTAACCATTGGCAGTCTGTACAAATGAATAAAGTTAATGCTTATTGGCAGCAATTTTGATCGCATAATTTTATTTGAAAATATATTGTATAATGCATAGTGTAATTTGTATTTCACGGTGCATCGTTAACGCGTGTTACCGCATAGATTAGAGACACCTGCCGACGCCACCTCATTCATCATAAAACAACTCCCCTTCCACGTACAGGATGTGGTGTGCAAATTTGAGCACTCGGAATACTTTATTTTCTACACTATTACTGTTCATGTATTACTAGGTGAAATTATTAACGCTCGATTTTACTTTTCTTAAAGTTTCCCTACCCGAAGACAAATATGAAAATCTTTTCATAAGGAGTAAACTCCAAAACTGCTTAGAGCGTGGACCCAAGATATTTTTATTTTTGACTAGCGACCTGCCCGCGATTTCACCCGCGTAACTTTTGTTTCCGTACGAATATCGGAAAGGTTTATATACTTAAACCTTCCTCAAGAATCAATCTATCTATTAAAAAAACCGCATCAAAATCCGTTGCGTAGTTTTAAAGATTTAAGCATACATAGGGACATAGGGACAGACAGAGAAAGCGACTTTGTTTTATACTATTGTAGCGGCTCAAACAATCACAAGCGCTACAAGAAAAAATAATAAAAAATGGACAAAAATCAATAACAAATGGAAAAAATGAAATTCAAAATAAAATCCTGAATCGCGATATCACAATTATTTATCTTGTAACACTATATACAAGTTTCAACGCTTCTCAAATGGACTTCGGTCCCCAGGCAGTACACCTTGCCTGGCTGGGAAGATCTTCCTTTTCCCCTTCCTTGTCTTTGTGTGACGTCATCGACCTCCACAGTTATGACGTCACCTGACAAGCAGCTGGCCCGCTGGTTTTCCATCACTATATCCCCTCAGCGGTACCGACCAGCGGCGCCACAGTGGTGACCCCGACGTGATCATCACCACTTACAGCTATCAACATGCCACAGTGGTGACCCTTGGCAAAACAACACGCATCAGCCTTCTGACCATCAGCGACTCCTGATACCCCTCCTCTGCTTCCAAACAGCATCAGCCAGCTTCACAAGCTACGCCTCATCTACGCTTTCCGGAATCCACTGCGAACTGCCTACGTTCACTGGATCTCCATGCAGCAACTCTGTCCCGCTCGTTCCGACTCATTGCGAACCACAGCGGAGGCGCACTCGTCCCGACTCACCGAGGACCGCGCTTATTCGGCTCGTCTCGACTCATCGCAGACTCGAGCACTCAAGGCACATACGCTTCACTGGCACAACCAGATCGACCTTCGGTCTTGGGGGAGAGTATTGTAGCGGCTCAAACAATCACAAGCGCTACAAGAAAAAATAATAAAAAATGGACAAAAATCAATAACAAATGGAAAAAATGAAATTCAAAATAAAATCCTGAATCGCGATATCACAATTATTTATCTTGTAACACTATATACAAGTTTCAACGCTTCTCAAATGGACTTCGGTCCCCAGGCAGTACACCTTGCCTGGCTGGGAAGATCTTCCTTTTCCCCTTCCTTGTCTTTGTGTGACGTCATCGACCTCCACAGTTATGACGTCACCTGACAAGCAGCTGGCCCGCTGGTTGCATCATTATATCCCCTCAGCGGTACCGACCAGCGGCGCCACACTATGTAGTGATAAATAATAAGCTGAATTTTTTTGAACAGCTTCGTTTTGACGAGACGCTCATCTTTTCTATCTTCGAAAAATTTCGAATCTGGTAAGTAATAAAGTTAGGGGGCTTCAAACATATTAATTTACAAAAGGAAAAATATTGATTAATAACAATTATTCGTTATTTACTTTAAAACGCTTGATTACTTATTTTTGTGTGTTATAGCACTCACCCCGTGCTTGGGAAAACTTGAAAAACTTTAAAAACAACAAAGAAAAATATCGACACGCATCCCGCGTGTCGATATTTTCGATCGACTTGATTACTTTATTAAACACATGAAAAACTTGTTCTACACATTCGATGGGGTTTCTGACGAATCTTCCATTCTAAAGATTTCGAAATTCTGAGAGTTTTAAATCGATATTAATTAATTTAGAAAAAACCTAATTTTATCAAAACAGTTTGGTAATATTTATTATAATCCAAGGCTAACTTTGTCCTACACGTAAAATGGACTTTTTTATTCCAACACTCTAAAAGTTATCTTTTTTACCTAACCGTATTAGAGTTCTGCATTGTCTCGCCCGGGTCTGGTACCACCGTGTTACCTATTCCTGCCGCAAAAGCGTCAGTGCTTGTCACTGTCGTGTTCCGGTTTGGAGGGTAACGTAGCCGGTAAACTTATGCATGTGGCATAAGACCTCGCCACAAGATAGCAACGCACCATTAACGTCTTTGGTGCCTATAGGCGATAGTTGACACTTTCCATCAGGAGACCCATCTGCCTGTTTGCTATCTTATACTATAAAAAAACTCGATTTGAGATGTTCTGAAGATAGAAAAGATGGGCGTCTTATCAAAACGAAGCTGTTCACAAAAATTCAGCTTGTTATTAATCTATATATATAAAAATCAATCCCTATTTTCCTTGGTCACGACATCACGCCTGAATGGCTGGACCAATTTCGGTAATTTTTTTTTATTGTGTTTGTAATTGTAAGGAGAAGGTTCTTATAAAAGAAAATATTAAGAAAATTGCGCGGAAAATTAGAAAATTTAAGAATACTCAACCACCATATAAAGTTTAATCCCGTAGACTTATATAAATTAAATGTCACGTTTTTTGTCCGCAAGGGATTTCTTATATGTAAGGCAAAACAACGTTTGCCGGGTCTGCTAGTCAAAAATAAAAATGTTCTTGCGAAAACTGTCTATATGGAAAGCCACACATACAGAAGTAATATAGGCTACTATTACACCTGACTAAAGAAACGAAGTAATGTTTTTGGCCACATGAACCAAGTTATGCGTAACAGATTGTTGTGCAATATAATTAAAAAAGCTATATTAATTTTTAAAAGTATATAAACGGGTCAAAAACGCGTACATACATAGAACTAAATTATAAAGCACGACGTTTCGGCCAAGTTACGTTGACTGTGTTCATGCGCGGACTCTTTGACCCGTTTATATATTTTTAAAAATTATAGTAGAACGCGTTTAAAAGTTCATATATGTATATTAATATTATAAATACGAAGTTTGGATGTTTGGGTGGATCGATGTTTGTTGCTCAATCACGCCAAAACTACTGAACGGATTTGGATGAAATTTGGCACACAGGTAGATGATAACTTAAAATAGCACATCGGCTACTTTTATTCCGGAAAAGTAAGTTGTTTCTGCGGGATACATCAAAATTTTTCATAATGCAACGGACTGCACGCCGCAGCCAGTAGGTTATAAAATTGTTGAATACAATAATGTGTACTCAAAAAGAAGCCAAACGAATTTAATTTGCAAATTTAAGTATATAGCAGAGAGTGTAGTTTGTAATTCGTGCTAGGTATTTCATAAAATTTGGGCAAAGAAAAAAATTCGTTATCATCGTTATAAATTAATGCATTATTATTTTGTTAAATCATAACTAGTTGTGCCCGCGATTTCGTCCGCGTGAAAAAAAATCTAAAATAAAAGGCCTAGAGTTTTATCCGCATTGTTCCCGATCCCGTGGGATTTCCGGTATAAAAACTATAATATGTCCTTTCTTGGGGCTCAGATTTCATCCAAAGGCGTTTAGGCGTGAAGAGAAAGACAGGCATGTACTGTCGCATTTATAATTAGTGTGGATATGGCACATAATCATTTAATTCTCCTAATGGAAAGAGACAACCGTCACTTTATTAGGTGACATCAAATTCCAGTAAAAAGTTCGGGTCAACATATAGGCTACATATTATCACGATATCACCTACGGGGGAGGAGTTGTGCGGAGTAAACGAAGTCCGCGCGAACGAAGTCGCGGGCAACACCTAGTAGTAGTAGCTAGTATATATACACAATCGAAACTACACTGAGACTTGTAATTCAGTTCTATCCAGGTGTATGCGCTAGTGTAGTTTTGTTGCTTTGGCTTGGGGGCTTTTGCATGCATTTCCGTGATTTAACGGTTCGTTTCGTTTACAACAGAATTTTTGTTTATTCTTTGTTTTCTTTTTCAGGTATGTATTATTTGGATTATTTTAGTTTGACTTGTAAAGGTCGGTATTATTTTTTATTATACTTGTTTCGAGTTTGTTTTTAACATACTAGTGGACCATTTATGCTTGCATGTTTCTGAATCTCTTCAAAGGATGATTCCGAGTCTAACTAGAGACAAAAACTATCCATTTTGACTTCTGTGTCGTAACATTTTTTTAATTTATACATCTATACAAATAAATAATTAATATTTAATTAACGGTTATTAACTAAATGCATATGGATGTATACACGGTACATATACCAAAATATATTTTTTAGAATTTTTATCTGTCTGTCTGTCTCTATCTATTTGTTCCGGCTAATCTCTGGAACGGCTGAACTGATTTGGACGGAATTTCACTGGCAGATAGCTGATGTAACAAGGAGTAACTTAGGCTATTTATATCTTAGATTTTTTTCACGCGGACGAAGTTCCGGGCACAGCTAGTTTGTTCATATTTAACACATTTGGGGTTTTCTATGCTAATATACATACGATATTGTCAGAGAAAGCTCCTGATTAAGCTAACGCAATTCGCTGTATAAATTATTTAGTACTAGCTGTGCCCGCGACTTCGTTCGCGTGGAAAAAGTTCTAAAATAAAAACCCGCATAATTCCCGTTCCCGTGGGATTTCCGGGATAAGAACTATCCTATGTCCTTTCTTAGGTCTCAAACTATATTCGTACCAAATTTTATCCAAATAGGTTCAGTGGTTTGGCCGTGAAAGCGTAACAGACAGACAGACAGACAGAGTTACTTTCGCATTTATAATATTAGTATGGATTGTGGTGGGGTTTAATGTGGAGAAGAAAGAAAGAAAGGGGTGGTACATTTTTTTTATATCATAAGATAGCAAACAAGCAGATGCGTCTCCTGATGGAAAGAGTCAACCATCGCCTATAGACACCAAAGATGTTAATGGTGCGTTGCTATCTTGTAGCGAGGTCTAATGTCACATGCATAAGTTTACCGGCTACTTTAACCTCCAAACCGGAACACGACAGCGACAAGCTCTGATGCTATTGCGGCAGGAATAACGTCAGTGAATATAATATTATTTTTATAATAACTGAATGAATAGTGTAATTTTTATTTTAAATAAGTTTAATTATTTCTAAATATGTCATTTTTGTTGTCATTATGTTTCAGAGTAAAACGAACGTCTATAGATTTTTCGGTTTACCAGATTCGTCTATTTGTGGTTTGGTGAAATAAGTAGTGATCTCTTTCGCCGCATTTTACCGACCTCATAATAATTATCGATTATTTCTAGCAGCAACCGGATCTGACGGTACGTGGTCATCCAAGGCACAGGAGTGGTAACATATCGCCCGTCAGACTCTGAGGTGATGCTGAGATTTTTGGTATTCGAAAAAATCCTCGAAAAATTTTCAATTACACTTGGCCGACCCGGGGATAGAACCTAGGACCTCATGATCAGAGCCTAACAGGCCAACCCCTAGATAACGAGACAGTTTAAAGTGTTTTTATTGCATGTTAAAAATATTAGCTTTTTGCTATGTAAACTTTAACTGAATATTTTTATTCGCGCAATTGTCGTAACAAGAGATACATAATTTTTGCTTCATGTATTAATATGTAGATATCGTTATCTATACATATAATAAAATCGTAGGAAAGTCAAAACTGTACATTGAATATTTTTTTTAAAGAATTGGGGCGTGATTTGCAATTGATATCGAAGCCAAAAATATAGTTTTTAGAAATTTTGTCTGTTTGTCTGATCATCTGTTTGTCTGTATGTATGTCCGGGGTAAACTCAAAAAGTACTGCATGGATTTACTTAAAATTTTGCATGAATATTACTAACAGGTCGGGTCAACATATAGGCTACATATTATCACGCTATCACCTAGCGGCCAGGTGCTGTACGGAGTAAACGAGAAGGCGCGGACGAAGCCGCTGGCAACAGCTAGTTAGTAATATAACTAAATATCTAAAAAGTATAACCCTATATATTACTGAAATATTTTAATTTTAACAGTTTTTAACAAAACAAAAAGTTTTATAAAAAAGTAAACATTGTCATCACATCGGTAAGAATAAATTTTCATTTTCTCATAATAAGTAAATGAATTCAATCATCAAACAAATTTGCGAGTTATTCATGCCACTGTATATGCCGTAAAATTTCGTTTACTGAGGCCATAAATTATTTTATGAACTTCATTTTGCAAAATTGCCTTTTTTATGATAATGCCGAGAACGACAGAAATATCGTTCTTCGAGCTGGTTGATAGACCCGTGTGATTCATTTTAAGTTGTGTCCGTTTTGTGTTTCTAACAGTGAAATAATTTTCTTTTGCAAACACTCAGTAGAGCTTCGAGCGTTGCAAATATTTAATAGAACGTTGAGCTGGTAAATTCATCCATTGAAACAATCTTATTGTCCTTTTTTTAGCGTTCTGAAGTTAACAAAGTTATAGTTTCGCCATCGTTCTGGTCAGATACAGCATAGTTCAGAGATTCTTAGTACTAAAAAACTTAATTTTGAGTGAATATACAATTAATCTCGCCAACGAGGTTTTTACGCCAACAATTTAAAAAATAAATTTTTAACGTACCTACCATACGCGTTGAGTAGGGTTTTTTTTTTCGCGTACCCCATAATGTAGGGTATTGTACAAGTTTTAAAAAATTATTTAGGGTTTGAGAATATCATTTTTTGATCAAGGGATTCGTTTGTGTAATATTAAACCTTAACTTGCTAATTTTTGCTAGAGTCAATGAAAAAAAAATGAAAATATAAATAGGTAAGTTGGTGGGACCAAACTCGGGGGAGAATCTATAACATAATAGAAGCTATATTACGTGTATTAGCCCAGTCATTTGTTTTCTTGATGTCATATATTATACTAGCTTTTGGCCGCGGCTCGCTTGCGTTAAATTTGGGGAACAAGTGGGGGGGTTAGAAAGATACAAAAATTTGCCTATGTCACTCTAACTGGACTTGTGCCTTTAGCTATCTCCACTTAAAAAAATCACGTCAATTTGCCGTAAAAGATGGATAAACAAACACACACATACACTTTACCATTTATAATATTTGTATGGATTCTTCAAAGATACAGGGAAAAATGGCTTGTATGATTAATTTTGAAGTAATTGTCTGTTTTTTGTTTCAAATTGGGAAAAAATTTTCGTTTTCAAAAACTAAACAGAGCGTTGAGTTACTAAATATGTTCCATTAAATTCATCTTCCTATACGTTGCATGAGAAGATACAAAGGAAAATATAATCCTTGAAAATACAGGATGTAAGGTTTAAAATATTAGCATTTGTCTACAGATGGTTAAACATATCTTTGTTTGGGTGGTTGAACATACACTCAACATTAAATATGATCAGAGGTGGCGAACTCATGACATGAATGTTTAAACTAGGATGCAGTTGGATTTTGTTGTTATATTTCTATGCTAGCTGTTGCCTGCGACTTCATCCGCGCGGACTTCGTTTACTCCGCACTGCTCCTCCCCTGTAGGTGATAGCGTAATAATATGTAGCCTATATGTTGACCCGACCTGTTAGTAATATTCATGCAAAATTTGAAGTAAACAGTACTTTTTGAGTTTACCCTGGACAGGCATTGACTTTCCTACGTTTTTATTATATGTATATAGATGTGCATTAGGGAAAAATGATGAGAATGAATTTTCACTATTTATACGAATAGTGACTCCAAATGTATAGCATAAAGTTTGTCATAAATCTTCCTGTACTGTGAAATGTGTGACATGACACTGGCAGCCTGAAGTTAATCAATATATCTCTCCTCAGTTACGTGTGAATGATATCTTAATTAAGATATTGACCGCCAAAGTTGGTCCAGTGGTTAACAGAGTTGTTAACCACTGACAATGGGGCTAGAGTTCAATTTCCGACAGAGATAGGCATTTGTGTTATGAGCATACTTGTTTGTATTTCTGTGCCTGGGTGTTTATTAAATACTAGCTGTTGCCAACGACTTTGTCCGCGCGAAGCTCGTTTACTACGCACTGCCTCTCCCCTGTAGATGATAGCGTGACAATATGTAGCCTATATGTCGTTTACTACGCACTGCCTCTCCACTGTAGGTGATAGCGTGATAATATGTAGCCAGACTTAGACTGGGCCAAAAAAACCGACTATTTTTTTTTTCTATCGATACTGTGAAAATATCATTCATGATGATAAAAAAAAATTATTGTGAAAGTTTGAGTCCTTAATAATAATATTAAGGGGTGTATCGTTACGACTAATGATTTTTCAACAGTAATCGCATTTTTTACTCAAAACTTGTTAATTATCAATCTGAAAAATTTTAGCGATATGGATTCTTATAGGAAATTAAATTTCCTAAAAAAAAGTTATCTTAGTAAATTACCGTAAAACAAGCCGTTTCCTTGTAATCATGCCATAAACAAAGATTTAGTTTTTCAATTTTGCGTTTCGATTTTGGATTTTTGTAGCTACCATAAATATCAATATTTTTACAATGTAAAATACTGAAAAAAATTATTCTTAAAGGAAATTTAATACTCTAAAAAAAAAGGTCTCTTAATATTTTCAATTAAATTCACTCCTTTCAAAGTTATTCGACGTTGAAGTTAAATTCAAAAGTAATTTATCGTTTTTTTCGCGTTACACGTGATTTTTTCCTCTTGATTGAAAAATTTATGACTTTAATATTGAGAATAATTTTTTTTTGTTGGAAGACTAAATTTTTTTGTATAAAATCATAATTTATCAATGTATTATTTTGCTTTTTAACGATTAGTTATCGACATAAATTCATTTTCACTGCATTTAACTAACTCTAATAGTAAAAAAGTTCGGCTTCTTCATCAAAAGTTATTTATTTGTGTAGGGATATACTTTTTTCTGTAAACTTATACTTTTAAACCTCCGTTTTTAGCCCTCTTTTTGTTTTGTCCTTTTTTATGGCAATACTGTCGCAGCTTAATGTACTCCCCCTCCACCATTACATTTGTAAATGTTCATTAGCTTATGTAATAGTAGCATTTTTGTAAATGTTTATTAGCATTATAAGTAAAAATAAAATGATTTTTTATCCCTTTTATTAATTGTATTTGTTTTGACTTCTTATTCAATTTTTTTTCTGTAAGTAAAGGTATGTCACTAGTCAAATTGATAATTTATAATAACGGGACCGGATTTATTTATAAATTTTATTGTAGCCTATATGTTGACCTGACCTATTAGTAATATTCATACAAAATTTGAAGTAAATCCATGCAGTACTTTTTGAGTTTACCCTGGACATACATACGGACAAACAGACAAAAATTCTAAAAACTATATTTTTGGCTTCGATATCGATTGTAGATCACGCCCCAAATATTCTTTTAAAAAAATATCATCAATGTACAGTTTTGACTTTCCTACGATTTTATTATATATATAGATAGAAATAGATATTTGAGTATACAAATATGTATGTTTTTCTATGTGTTAGATAGTTTAGCTAAGGCACAACTCTCTAAGGCCCAATACGATAATGGCAAGTGTACTTCAATATTACTTCAACATATTCTGTATTCCAGCCTCAAGAGTGTTAGTGATTATTATTTCTGAATTATGTTGAATTAAAGATTAGTTTAAGCGGTGTTACTGATGCATCGTCACAGAATTTAACCTTCTAGAAGTTACGACGGTGATAACATATTCCGCATTTACTTGCCTTTTATGTGATGCTCGATATTTTTTTATGTTATAGGAAAGAAAACTAGGTCATGGTTCTCGTAATCAAAAGACACAAGCATCGCCTATAGATGATCAGAGATTTTAAAAGTGTATTGCTATCCGTGTGGGAGGAATGGATTGCCAAATCCATAAATTTACCGAATATTTTACGCTTCCAATTACGATCACGACACAAACAAGCAACGATGCTTTTATGACAGGAATACCTATATTAGGTAAGGCAGATGTGCTAAAATCCAGGCAAAATATTGCAAAACTCTACCACCTATTAATCCTTTCTCGCCTTTTACAAGATGTCTAGCAGTAAAGCAGTTAGGTAATTTCTTCGAAAGGGAGTCATGTGTGGACCCTGTATACAAAAAGTTTAATCAAATTAGAAAATTTCTTCCCAATCGTTTCTTAGAAAAGGTTCTTAACATCTGTTCACGGCTTAAGTGTCACAGTGTATACTTATACAAGCTAAAGTCGGATTTATTAGACGATATCGTAAGTCGAATGTCGGTATACAACGTACAGTCGCTATGCTGATATCTCTAGAGAATCATTTGGGAGTCGCGACGTGGATAGGTTTATGCAATAAATCATAAATTAATTTATTGAAATAATAATGTGACTGGAGAAATGCTGGCACGAGTAAGTATTTTAAGTTTCTTGTTTGTATGTCATTTATGTCGCGTTTTATTTTCTTATAATGTACTAGCAAGTACTTGTGACTTCGTTCGCATGATCAAAAATCAATAATTCTCTTTGCTCAGTCATTTATAAAAGTAGTCTGTGTCACTCCTGGATAATGTAGCTTTCCAAAGGTGTAAGATTTTTTAAATTAGTCGAGTACGTTTTGAGTTAAATCGTAACAAAGAAACAGACAAAAAACCAAATTTTTCCTCTTTATAATACTAGTTAAGAAAAATAATGTTAAAATACTGATACACTATTGTATTAGTCGACCCCTAATGCGCCTGAACATTGGAGGAGTTTAATTAAAGGGTAGGCAGACAAATCGCGATCGCCGACAGTCGGCAGCCACGACAGCGTTATCCCATTGACATCTCATTCTAATGTTCGCACGGTAATACCAGATCATTGTGTTCCGATTAAATTAATTATTCATACGGCTCACCCACACATGTTTGATAAATTCACGTATTATTGAACCGTCTACATCGTCAAGTAGTCTCAGGTTGTTTTTATTTTCAACCGATTTCCCAAAAAAAGGATATTCTCAAGTGTTGCTGTTTTTTAAGTTCTAAATGATGGGAGTAAATTTTTACGTTGCTCGCGCACTCCGTCACGAAAAACACACACACATACACACACACACATACATATATATATACTCACTGTCACACTCATTCACACACACACTCACACACACACAATATCCCATCAATGGCGTAGCAATATCAATTTCAGTAAAAAAGTGTGAAGTTGTGGGTTTGAATTCCGGGTTGGGTAATTTGTTTTGAATGAATTTCAAGTTTTGTGGAATAAATCAATGTTTCAAGAAATATATGCGATAGATTTGTCAATAGCTTAGGCACACGTGTTGTCACGAGCAGGTTATTTCATTGACATTTTCCAGTTATTGGGCGCGCAGTTTAGCGCGCGAAAGTCAAAGCAGGCATTTTTTTATCTTAAGAGTGAAGGTCAAAATTAGCGTGAAGTTAGATTCATTTCGGTGGGGTTGCCAACCTTGTCTTGTAGCCGCCATCTTGTATAAAGGTTTAAAGTTATATCGGGAAAACTATTCGTCGCACAGATCATTTTCATTCATTGTCGGCGATAGATAAAAATTTGTCAGTGAGATCCCTACACACTTTATCAGTTACCCAATTTCAGGTTTTTCGAAGGGAGAAAAGTTGGGCGTCTTAAAAAATGAATATCGTCTTAAAAAAAAAAAAAAAAATATATATATATATATATATATATATATATATATATATATATATATATATGTTGTAGTAGTAGCTTCACATAAACTAACTAAATAGTATATACACATACATATAAACTAATATTCATCAATGCGTGAATGTTAATATAATTTGCAACCACTAAAACCCTCGTCAATTTCCCTGAAAATGTTCTTCGAGGTAAAATTTGAATAATTCTGAAAAACTCGCGAACTCGAGAGATCACTTAAGCTTTCAACATGAGTGTTCTTTGCCTGAATTTCGGACGCCGACCAAAAGAAAAATAAACAAAATGTCTACGATACTCATGAGATGGAGGCATGATGAAGGTATTTATTAATTTATTTTCACTTAAAACGTGAGCTCTATATTTAGGCTTATGTGTGCTGCTTTCTTCTGTCTATTTTTATCTGTTTTTATTTTATTTAGAAGTTTAAAGCTATTTACTAAAGTACTTTATATTACACTATCTGTCCCCGGGAATTCGTCTGCGTGGAACAATTTCGTAATTAACCACTCGAATCTCGTGGAGGCAAATATTAGACATTATGTATGACAATTGCGTGTACTGTCACTCTGAAGGCAAAATTTTACGCCGCTCGATTTTTTGAATTTTTGAATTTAAACTTTAAATTTGTAATTATAAAGTCTAATGTATGAAAATGTCTTTGACGTTTATTCTATGATAAAATATCTGTCATGTCAAATTCGTAAACTGACATCTGCTATTGTCGTTTATTATACTTCAGCCACTTTTGTTCGTTCGACCGGACCGCGTGTGTGTTATCGATTTTTAGTGGTATAAAACTGAATTTTTTGTTGTTTTACGGTGCATTTCTCTCATGTAAGTATTGTTTTTATTAGAAAGGCCGTTTAATTATTCTATTTGGACAATTCGTTGTAAGAAATATATCGTGATAGCCAAAAATAAAGTCATTTAGAAATTCATTATTTTTCACGTGCTTTTTGTAATATTTGTTTGTAAATATAAAAACTACTTTGTCGATTACTTTATTTTGATCCTTAATAGACAGAAAATATATCAACTGATACACAGTCTTTTACAGAATGAGAAAATATGGCTTAGCTATAGAAATAAAAAGATTTTTTCCAACGAGTCGACCGAGTCACCATTCCCGCCAAAAGGCGAGTGATGAGACCTGGCGTTTTAATTCGCTCTTGCATGTCAAAGTTTCGAGAGGTTAAAAGTCCCTGGGTTTTACCCGCATAGTTTCCATTCCCGTGGTATTCTGGGATGAAAACAATCCTTTGTCCTTTCTCGGGTCTCAAACTATCTTTGTATCAAATATCATCCAAATCGGTTCAGTGGTTTAGGCGTGAAGATGAGGCAGAGTTACTTTCGCATTTATGCAAATGTTAGTCCCATTATGCATTATAAACGGCGCTGATTCAGTTCCATAAATAACTTGATATTCAAAACTGCACTTTAAATTATGAATTTTGTGTATATGTAGCAATAAAAACCCTGTCTGACCTTTAAGTGGCATATATGTAGGTCAATGACAGTAAAAAAACAGAAATAAACGCCCCGTTGGTAGAGTGGTTAGCGACCCTGCTACGCAATCAACGGGGCTCGGATTCGATTCCCGACGGGGACAAGCATTTCTGTTGTGAACATAAATGTTTGTATTTCTGGGTTTGGGTGTTTATTAAATATATTCCAGTATTTATATATGTATTTCTATATATTAGTATCGTTGACTAACACCCATAACACAAGCAAATAATTTGCTTATTTGGGATCAGGTCAGTAAGTGTAATTTGTCCCGTGAATATTTAATACTAGCTGACCCGCGCAGCTTGGCCCGCGAGTTGATTAATATGTCGTCAAGATAGCTTTTCATACAAATTTCATCCCCTATTTCAACCCTTTAAGATTGATTTTTGGAAAAAAAATATAGCCTATGCTTGACCCCGGCTCTTCACTACTTCCATGCCAAATTTCATTAAAATCGGTCCAGCGGTTTAGCCGTGAAAGTGTAACAGACAGACAATCAGACTTTCGCATTTATAATACTAGTATGGATTAATATTATAAATGCGAAAGTTTCAATGTTTGGATGGATGGATGGATGTTTATTTCTCAATCAGGAAAAAACTACTAAACGGATTTGAATGAAATTTAGCACACAAGTAGATGATGATCTTAAATAGCACATAGGCTAATTTCTATTCCGGAAAAATTATGTGATCCCGTGGGATTTGCCAAAAGCTTTTATAATGCAAGGGGCTGCACGCTTATTATTATATTTTTCAAATATTTGCACTCCATATCATGGTAGAATATGTTCGTAACTTAATTAACTTTTATTAACTTGTACCTAACTCCTATCAAAATCAAATCAAAATCAAAATATCTTTATTTTCATATCGTTGTTTAACATAGCTTGCTATGCAAGTGTTAGAATCGACCTACTAAGTATTTTACAAAATACTTGTGTCAGGTGATTCTGCTCTTCCATAGCTAATTTATACATAGACATTCATATATTATTATGTTATTATTATATTCATTATTATTACTGGATTTTTATTATTATAATATTAGATTAAATGGTACAACAATATAACAGGTAAGTAATTTATAAACAAACATTTTTTAACTTTTTGTACAACATGCAATGAAAACATGCAAACCTGATATTCATCCTATATTCTTGCAAATAAATAATTTAATTTAATTTCATATCAATATCCACTGAAAAATTATACAGAGTTACGTTTCATCTTTTAGCTCAATTATTATTAAGAGCATGAAGTTTAATTAACGCCGCCCTTGAGATTAGTTTAACCAGTTTATCACCAAGTTTAAATTCAAGGTCAATGCTCTTAAACTACAAATTAAACATTCATGATATTAATTAAGCCTCGCGCCTTGAATGAGCAAGTATAAAGGGCGGTTCCGGTTATCGTAAGATACAATCAATCGTCGTTATCAAGTCGATTAAATTCGGGATACCCACCTATTTCCCCAACAGACAAATCGGTAAGAAGTTCTACCAGATCGTTTATTGTCGTATTGTAATAAAATGTTAGAATATCAATATTTTTGTAAAAGCAAAACACGTGAAACTGTCATACCATCGCCATACGATGGACGTTCCACGTACCCGGACAAACATTCGACTCGACATTCTTCATTCGAACCGCAAAGGACTGGAACATGCTTCCTGAGTCTGTGTTCCCCGACGAGTACAACCTGGGGATCTTCAAGAGAAGAGTGAACAGGTATCTTCTAGGGAAGCGCGTCCCATTTTAGGCCGCATCTTAGCTTACCATCAGGCGAGGTCGTGGTCATGCGCTTCCCTATCCATATTTAAAAAAATACCAGTTATCACAAGTAATAAAATAAGTTTGGTAAATAACTAAACTTGTCTTGGTCCGGGCTCCTTTGAAGAGTAGACCATCTACCGTTCGGCCAGGCATTGTAAGAAGTGAACGATTACAACGTTAATATTTGTCATTGCCGTGTTCCAGTTTGAAGGGTAAGGTAGCCGGTAGACTTATGCTTTTGACACTGCCATCCCGCCCCACTGATAGCAAAGCACCATTAACATCTTTAGTGTTTGCTTACTCGTTAGATCGTGTAGTACGTAACTTCGTAGGTTATAAAGTTATAATAACGGTAGCGTGGCGTTATGTTATAGCGCCGAATGCGAATCTAATAAGTTGAGTATACATAAAACGCGCTATAATATATTGCTACCCGTTATATTAACTACCAGAGTGCTAAGTGTGAGTTTTTCTTTTCGCATTCGATCGTGAGCGCGTTTCGAGTTTACTAGGAATTTGTATGTGATTTGTACAGCGCCACCTAGTGGTAAGCTAGTTTCTCACGTTTACCACTAGGTGGCGCTGTACAAATCACATACAAATTCCTAGTAAACTCCAAACGCGCTTACGATCGAATGCGAAAAGAAAAACTCACACTTAGCACTCAGGTGCACCTCCTGCTCGTTTGTCCCCTCTTCTATAGTAATCAAAACCTACCTCGCTATATTTAAAAATGTATCATGTGACGTATTTGGAAAAATAATATAATGTGTTCACCGGCGCACAGGCAAAAGGATCATGAATGCTTAATTTGTTGTTTAAGGGCCTCGACCTTGAACTTACACGCGGTGACAAACCGAATACCCTACTCTCAAGGGCACCTTGGTAAATTAAACTTCATGCAGTTAATAATAACTGAGTTAAGAGACCGAGCTTTAGCTATCTACATATCTATATTTACTACTAGCTATTGCCCGCGACTTCGTTCGCGCGGACTTCGTTTGCTCCGCACAACTCCTCCCCGCATGTGATAGCGTGATAATATATAGCCTATATGTTGACCCGACCTGTTAGTAATATTCATGCAAAATTTGAAGTAAATCCATGCAGTACTTTTTGAGTTTACCCTGGACATACATTGACTTTCGTACGATTTTATTATATGTAATAGATGATGGCTCTCCTGATGGAAAAAGACACCTAAGATGTTAATGGTGCGTTGCTATCCGTGTGGCGGGATGGCAAAGTCACATTTATAAGTCTATCTTACCCTTCAAACCGGAACACAATGACAAGCATTGACGCTATTGCGGCAGGAATAGGTAAGGCGGTGGTACCATATACCGGGCGAGACGTAGCGGAACTCCACCAATTAGTAGTCATAGTGGTAGTGACACGAATAGCCAGACGGTCGAATTTTACGACCTGCCTGGCAAAACGGCAGTCGGTCTATTCTACAAAGGAGCCTGGATTTACACGAAGGAATATAATATTTATACTGTTGTATAAACTCTTGTATTGTTTCACATATATAATATACTACTTGTGAAACAGTACAAGAGTTTTTTATGTCATAAGATAGCAAACAAGCAGATGGGTCTCCTGATGGAAAGAGTCACCCATCGCCTATACCAAGCCAAAGGTGTTAATGGTGCGTTGCTATCATGTGACGAGGTCTAATGCCACATGTATAAATTTACCGGCTACCTTATCCTCCAAACCGGAACACGACAGCGACAAACACTGACGCTATTGCGGCAGGAATGGCGGTGGTACCAGACCCGGGCGAGACAATGCAGAACTCTACCAACTAGTAAGTTTATGTTAAGTAAATCAGTTAAAAATCGGAAACAGTTCCAAATGTTGTAATTACTACTGAACCTGAAACGCGGCGAAGAATGCGTTATGAAAAGATAAACCACAAAATGTATCATTCTATGTTCAGGAATTCGGTTCAAAAGCCACTTAATGAAAAGTAACCACATTTACCGTCTGCCATTTCGTCACAAAAGGTATTCACCGCAAAATAAACAAACACATCGACTTTACTTAAATTTCAAAACATTGTTTGGGGGTTCTGAGTGAGTCTTCATTTATTGAAATGAAGACACCCCTTGTTGTCGAGCTTGCAGCTTTTCTGTTTTTATCTGATCGGTACGTGTGATGATATGCGTTTTGTGTAAGTGATGTGATATGATAAGATAAGTTTTTTTTTTATAGAAGAGGAGGCAAACGAGCAAGAGGTGCACCTGATGGTAAGTGATCACCGCTGCCCATGGGCGTCTGCAATACCAGAGGTCTTGCAGTTGCGTTGCCGGCCTTTTAAGAATGAGTAAGCTCTTTTCTTGAAAGTCCCCATGTCGTATCTGTAGATAAGATATTATTTATATGCCACAATAAGGTACAAACATAGATAAATAATTTGGTCTCGCGGCGCTTGACAAGAGACCGCACTATCTAAAAACAACAACTCCGTGAATGCGGCAACTCAATATTGTAGTGTGTGTGACATGACAATGTGCAAATGGATAACAGTGAGTAGTGTGCCCTTAGAGCTTGCATTGTGATTGGTCTGATTGAATCGGGTACGCCGGTTTCGGCGTAGTATTTGTTGCCGCATTTGACAAGTACGTCGGCGGTATCTAGTCAAGCATAGCGAGACCAAATTATTTATCTAAGGGTACAAATTATACAGAGTGCTAAGTGTGAGTTTTTGTTTTCGCATTCGATCGTGAGCGCGTTTGGAGTTTACTAGGAATTTGTATGTGATTTGTACAGTGCCACCTAGTGGCAAACGTGAGAAACCAGTTTTCGTGGGAAACCAACCAACCAACGCGCTCACGATCGAATGCGAAAAGAAAAACTCACACTTAATGTTAACTGATCAAACTTATTCTACTCATTGAATGTGCAAATACATGTCTAAAATTTACATTACCAATTATTATATTTATCCTAGCTAAAATGAGAAATTAAGAATATTAATAGAGTGTTTCAACAAGATAGTAACGAAAAATTTTAATCATAGTAATAAAAATATCTGTGGTCAATACATTAAAATTACAAAATATCAATAAATGTCAATGTCAATAAATACTAGGAAAATAGTTGTTATCTTAATACGCATATCTTCCATAGCCATCGTGACTATTAGGTGTTACTAGGTCTAACGTACAGTTTCCTAATTCACATATCAAAATTGTAATCGGATCGAAGCACTGAAGGCTTACTTGTCAAAGTTACTTTTGCCTTTTATTGACAAACTTTATGATGAGTTTATTTGGACACCGGATTAAATGAATACGCCTTTCAAGACAATTTCTTAGTTTGTCAGTGTAGCTTGCAATTACACACACAAATACAGAGTTATACTACTTACCGATGATATAAAATCATATCAAGAATAATTTTTAAACCTTGTTATCTCATTTGGTACCATAAAACAGTACAACATGGCTTATTTCTATTTCTTCACGATATAATATATCTACAAACATTGATATAAAAAACCCAAGATACACAATTAGTGTCTCAAAAACGTCCTCCAAAAATAAGCACACAATTTTAAATTGTGCGCTCATTTCAAATAGAATCGCGTCCGTCTCGATACTGTCAATTTTATTCCTTTTTGTACATTGCTTTGTAAAAACAACTATTAAACTTGCGCCTAAGTTTGGATTTGCAGACATATGTTTTTGCCATATTTATTACTATTTAAATGAAATTAGGGACACTTTTGAGTGTCAGTTTTGTTCGGGACTGTGCATCTAGGGTTTTTTATATCAATGTCTACAAATGTATGACATTTTTTACAGTGATAGGAGCGTTTGCTCATATGCGCGCGACACGTTTCCTTCCCGATGGTGTGTCTATTAGGATTCATGCAGTCTGTGATCTGAACTATGACGCATAGCATCAGTTCTCTTTGTTGCTCTCTGCTTCTGCCTATTCCATACAGGATTTGTCATGAAGATATATGTGTATTTATTCGTTCTTAGATACATTTTCTTTGTAAGTTCTTTTTTTAAATTTTTTATGAACGTAAAGTAACGTATCAAAGCTAGTATTGTATATATCGAAAGGTCGCATAGTAAACACCTTGACAAAACTAAAATAAGACTCACGAGCTTCATTTTCCTTACAAAGAACCGTCAATGAAACACTGGGTGCATTCAAAGTACACGAGGAAAGTGAGACAGATACATATCAGTCTTGTGTTAGAGAGGGTTGGGAAATTTGGGGGAAAATTTCCCTCTCGTTTGGAAAAAGCGTCAGTTGATCGAGAGTGTGCGAGGGGGCGCGCGTGTGCTGTGTTATGTAGTGAACACGTGTTTTGTCGTGTGTGTGCTGTGATTTTAGGTTTTTTTTTTACTAAATTAGGAAGTAAGGTATGTTAAGGATTTAACTCTATACTTTTAAAGATATTTATTATTATACTAGTAGACCCTTGATGTTTTCAACATGTAATTTTCGATACAAACTTTTATTTTCTATTTCAGTTCCTAAGGTGTTGAGTTTTGAAAAAAAATGCCAATTGCGAGTATGACTCGCGGATGAAAATTTCCGCACCATTATATATAAAAAACGGCCAAAAATATTTTTTTATTTTAATCATTTATTTTTAAAGTGAATACATAATTAAATATTCTGTGTTGGATCGGTGCAATATGAAATTTGGCAGTTTAAATTTACATTGCGAAGGACTGCAAAAACCTAATATTTTGAGATAATATGCATTATATCTATACATATAATAAAATCGTAGGAAAGTCAAAACTGTACATTGAATATTTTTTTAAAAGAATACTTGGGGCGTGATCTACAATCGATGTCAAAGCCAAAAATATAGTTTTTAGAATTTTTGTCTGTTTGTCTGTATGTATGTCCGGGGTAAACTCAAAAAGTACTGCATGGATTTACTTCAAATTTTGCATGAATATTACTAACAGGTCGGGTCAACATATAGGCTACATATTATCACGCTATCACCTAATGGGGGGGAAGCGGTGCGGAGTAAACGAAGTCCGCGCGGAAGAAGTCGTAGGCAACAGCTAGTATACATTGAATTAATAAAAGTAAACTTTACACACACTAAGTTCATGTGACATACGTGATATCATATACACTTGCATAGGCACTGTTTTTTTCAGTTGTCAAAGTTATGAAAGACTTTATTGTTTAGCCTATGGTCGAATTTCGGCCACAGTAACACAATACTAGCTAACACGCGTAGCCTTGCCCTCGAGTCGACATATCACTATACTATATACAACAGATCATATAACTACTAGCTGTTGCTAGCGACTTCGTCCGTGCGCATTTCGTTTACTCCGCACAGCTTCTCCCCCGTAGGTGATAGCGTGATAATATGTAGCCTATATGTTGACCCGACCTGTTAGTAATGTTCGTGTAAAATTTGAAGTAAGTCCATGCAGTACTTTTTGAGTTTACCTCGGGCATACATTGACTTTCCTACGATTTTATTATATGTATAGATGTTTTATAATTTTTCATCCCATAATTCACCCCCTTAAAGGCTTAAAAAAATAAAATTATGTTTTTTATTATCCTTGGTCTTGGTCTGTCTTCTTGCCAAATTATATCAAAACCGGCGTAGTGGTTTATTCGTAAATGAGCAACAGCTAAACAGACTATCATATTTGTAATATTAGTATGTATTCCTGTGTATTAGTATCGTTGGATAACACCCATTTCATATTTCCTTTGGCTTTAGGTTAATTTGTGTTCCCGTGATATGTTTTTTAGTATCCTAAAATGAACCGTCAGTTATTTTAAAGCAATTTCGTCAAATTTTACAAGCAAACTACGTGAAACTGTAAAGCTTATATTCTATAGAAAAAAATCTGATACACTAATACTTGCTTTCAGGCCTAACCTTTAGTTGTAAAAAATTGATGTCAAATAACTTCTTATTTTAATTAATCTATACATATAATAAAATCGTAAGGAAGTCAAAACTGTACATTGAATATTTTTTAAAAGAATACTTGGGGCGTAATCTACAATCGATATCAAAGCCATAAATATAGTCTTTAGAATTTTTGTCTGTTTGTCTGTATGTATGTCCGGGGTAAACTCAAAAAGTACTGCATGGATTTACTTCAAATTTTGCATGAATTTTACTAATAGGTCGGGTCAACCTACGGGGGAGGAGCTGCGCAGAGTAAACGAAGTCCGCGCGGACGAAGTCGTGGGCAACAGCTAGTCTTTAATAATATTCACAGTACAAATTACACTCACTGATTTAACCTCACAGTAAGCAAATTATTTGCTTGTGTTATGGGTGCTAGTCAACAATACTAATACATAAAAATACATATATAAATACTGGAATATTTTTAATAAACACCCAAACCCGGAAATACAAACATTTATGCTCATCACACAAATGCTTGTCCCCGTCGGGGATCGAATCCGAGCCCCGTCGATTGCGTTGTCAGGGTCGCTAACCACTCGACCAACGGGGCAGTATCTATATCTTTATTAACATAGACATAGATTCTGTCGTGAAGATATGTATGTATGTAACATTATTCTAACTAGCTGACTTCGCTTGTGTGATTTTTTATGCGCAATAGAATATTATGGCGATGATACTTACCTACATCAATTTTAAGAGTATCTAAATACATAATTTTTACAAAAAATATTAGAGCTTTTACTGAGAAACTGCTCACATGCTAATATGCCGACCGCCTCGTTGGTCGAGTGGTTAGCGAGCCTAACTTCGAATCGAGGGGGCTCGGTTTCGATTCCCAACAAGGACAAACATTTGTGTGATGAGCATAGATGTTTATATGTGAAGAGCATAGTATTTCTGGGTTTGGGTGTTTATTATGTATGTAAAAGTATTTATATATGTATTTCTATGTATTAGTATCGTTGACTAACGCCCATAACACAGGCAAATAATTTGCTTACTTTGGGGTTAGATCAGTAAGTGTAATTAGTCCAGCGATATTTATTTATTATTATTATACCAAAATTGCTCGTTTACAGTGTAGGATTACTATGGAAATTGGCAAGTGGCCGTAATGGAACTAATCCGGTAGGGAATTATAAAATTGTGAACCGCCAAAAAAACCCGTGAAAGAGAATACGCTAGTTGACTAAATTTGAATAACTGTTTAATACTTTATAAGGTACTAGCCTTTACCCGCGGCTTCGCTCTCTAGAAAGAGACAAAAAGTAGCCTATGTCACTCTCCATCCTTTCAACTATCTCCACTTAAAAATCTCTTTAATATGCCGCTCCGTTTGGCCGTGAAATACGGACAAACAAACACACTTTCCTATTTATAAAATTAGTATAGATATTAACCAAAAGTATTTTTATAAAAACCAACAATATTTGTAAATATTTTTATAATAATTTATATTAACTATAATATGATATAATATTACTTGAAACAAGCCTATTGTTAAATAAGTTGAATACAGTTTTCTTATTTCTCATACCTCATTTCTTATCTTTTATCTCTTATCTCTCTCATTTCCCTTTGGTACGTTTCTTCCGCCTTATTTATTCGTTGCACCATAAAATTACTTTTTCGTTGTTTGCTTCTTTTGAATGCCGGCTCGGCGATATGGTAGCTGATAAACTTGAGGCTTTAACCCACTGACAGAACACCAGGATTGTTGTTGCAAAAACATGTGAAGGATGTGTTCATTAACTTCTTAGTGTGTATAAACTGTGGTTATCCCTAGAGATCCACTAATGTTTACTTTTTGCTGTTTTAGGCTGTTTAAAAATATTTTAATATAGGTACCTAATAATGTGATAATTATTAGACAAGTCTACAAGAAAATAATTTGCCGCAAGCTTTTGTTTAATTTACGAAAAAAGAACTACATTTTGAAAATCAATAAAATTGATCTCATGATCAATAATACTGGTGTAAAATAAAGTTTTAAGGACGCGTATTCGATTCGTAACGAAAACATCATATGTTTTCACGTTTTATCCAGAGCAATTTCGTAATAATGTGAGCAGATTCGAAGGATATTACAGTTTTTGTAAGATTAAGTCTTGATCATCTGATTTACCGCAGGTTCAAAATTTGATCGGCAAACGATTACGCGCGAGGATTTAGTGTTTTTAAAATAATTCTTCTAAATAAATGAGTTCATATAACGGACTGAAAAAAAATCAATATATTAAGCATTACCTTAATTCACATATAATAAATATTTTAGGTTTCTATTGTAATGATTACTGGTGAAAAAAAATGTTAAATTGAACTGATTTTGTAATTTGTTTATTGGAGTTTACTCCTTAAGAATCGGTTTTTTGATATAAGGCGCCCGGTATGAGAAAAATGTGAGGAGTAAAATCAACTGAACGAATGACCTCGTTACGTTTTTGGTGCGCAACTTTCTAATTTGGTGTGAGCAGTGCAGCTAGATCGTGCGTTTTTTTTGTGCATCTGTTTTGACAATCGTACTCAAGGAGTAAACTCCAGTCGTGCGTCGGAGCTGACACACATTTTTTTATTATTTTTTAATATCTAATAACAATATTTTCGTCATTTTGGCTCTGTATTGCACTTGAGGCCCATATATTCTGTTGGAAAAAAGTATAAAATAAAATATTATGGCACATTAAAATCGTTGTATTCGTCCTGAAAAATAGCTCTGACCCCTTTTTTCTTTAAATACTATGCAGGGATTGTCTTTGTTTTAAAAAACCGTTATAAAAAATCATATTCTTGCTCTGTAGTGCACTAAATGAAGACCTAATCTTGTAAAAACTGTAATATCCTTCGAATGATCAGCTCACGTTATTACAATATCGCTCTTGAAAAACTTGAAAACATGAAGTTTTCTCCTGTGATACTCTTTCCTTATATTTTGTAATTGTAGATAAAATAATTATTGTAGTCTTATATTATTAAATTATAGGGCTGACATGTCTGTAAAGGTAAAGGCCCTTCAAATAAAAAGATTTAAAAAAAATGAAGTTTTCGTTGCAAATAGAATACACGCTCTTAAATCAAAATTGTCACTCTTCATTGCATATTGAGTATAATATAGTCATCCATATTAATATTATAAATAAATAAATTAATATTTACGGGACAAATTACACATGCTGATTGATCTAACCCCAAAGTAAACAAATTATTTGCTTGTGTTACGGGTGTTAGTTAACGATACTTATACATAGAAATACATATATAAATATATATAAATATTGGAATATATTTAATAAACACCCAAACCCGGAAATACAAACATTTATGCTCATCTCACAAATGCTTGTCCCCGTCAGGGATCGAACCCGAGCCCCGTCGATTGCGTAGTCAGGGTCGCTAACCACTCGACCAACGGGGCGGTCTTACTTATTAATATATTACTCGACCGGTTTCACTTTTTAAGAATCTTTAGGGTGTAATATACTTTCGAATTACTACCTAAGACCGGTTGAGTAATCTTTAGGGAGACGGTCGCAGTTTCAAATCCCGCGTGTCGATATTTTTCTTTGTTGTTTTTAAGGTTTTTCCAGTTTACCAAGCACGAAGTGAGTGCTATAACACAAAAATAATGAGTATTCTATTAAAATACATATGTTTTTAAGTGTAATGAAAGTACAGGTGTAATAATAAGTGTGTCTAGTAATTAAATTAGTATAATATATACCAATATCTGAGCGTACACAATATGTTACCCGATGCATTGTGTACTGCTTGCATAGCTAAGCGGTATGCACACAGCTAAAGGCTAGCAGAGCTAACGCGGCAGAATGAAATTTATGAGGTACGCTGAGCCACTACACTCAAAATACTTCATATTAAATATTATACTGTAGTCAGATGTTTCTGATGCGACGTTTGGTACTTTTTATGAATGAATAAATGAATATTTTAGCTGCATAAATATGATGCAGGGTTGTTATTTAATGCTGATAGTTTATTCTACTATTATATGGTAAGCAAATATTTAGCATATTATTAAAACTTTTTAGAAAAAGTCTTAAGTTTTCAACCGATTTCCCGAATTGATTTTTTATGTTTGTTACCTCAAAACTTGGTAATTCTATAAATCGATTACAAAAATACTTTTTTGTATGGAAGGGTTTACTTACGTGTAGTTCCATTTTAATTTGGTGAAAATGGGGTGCAGGGTTCCGGACATGCAGTAAATGGGAAGTCGGTTATTATAGTTTGCTGCGTTTAAATTTTTTTTTGTCATAAGATAGCAACAAGCGTATGGGTCTCCTGATGGAAAGAGTCAACCATCGTCTATAGACACCCAAGGTTAATGGTGCGTTGCTGTCTAGTGACGAGGTCTAATGGCACATACATAAGTTTTCCGGCTGACTTATCCTCCAAACCGTAACACGAATGTGACTAACACTGACGCTATTGCGGCAGGAATAGGTAAGGCGGTGGTACCAGACCATGCAGAACTTTACCACCTAGTAGTCACGTTGGTAGTGGGTAGTGACTCACACAGCAAATCGGTCGACTTTTACGAGCTGCCTGGCAGAACGGCAGTTGGTCTATTCTTCAAAGGAGCTCGGAACCAACACGGGGGATAAGTTTTCAGTTCGGTATTTATACGCCGTAGTAAACATGTTTAAGTATCCCTTTATAAAATATTTGATGTAAAATGTTGCCCTGAAAAGATTATATGGCCCGCACTCCCAAGCAATCGGATCTCATGTAGAACCAAGCTTCTAACTCTACACATCGTCATACTACAAAACTTAATTTCTCAAAATCCATGCCTTAGTCCAGTGGTTTTTAAGTGTGGTTCGCAACCCCCTGGGGGGTCGCGAGACTTATGCAAGGGGGTCGTAGACGGTAGTTTAGTGTTACTAAAAAAACAAAGACAAAATATTTACTTGGTAATAGGTAATGGAAATTGTTAAAGAATTTGATTTTTTAATGTAAGTTAGGCGGCAGTGGGTTGCAATTTTTTGTCACATGCTCAGGTTGTGTCTTGAAAACATTGAAAAACACTGCCTTAGTCAAAACGTGTAGCTTGGCATTTTGGTTATTACAAAAAATAATGGGTAACAGAAAAGTAATGAACTGTAAATAATGTAAGGGTCGTTTTTAATAATAGACAGTTTGACGTACATAGATGTTTATTCTTTCACGACTTACAGCAGAATGACTCGAGTAGGCCGGTACAAGATATTTCATAGTATCACACAGTTTTACAATAACTAAAAGTAGGGTAGATTGAAAACTGTCAACTACAAACATATCAGTTCAGATGGCACCACTTCCAAGTTTATAATTTGATATAAACGATTCCACGATGTTGCGGAAGTGGCGCCACTGTAGTGCGGCGTTTTGATAACAACAAATTCTAATATCTGTTATGCGTGATAAACGAATATTAATATTACATTCAACCATTATTTACAATATTATTCATATTAAAAATAAATATACCTAACAATAAATATTTCACCTTTTGCCCGTGTGACGGTAATGAAACGGCCAAGCCGTATATTTTGACTAAGGTATCGAGTTTGTGATAAAAGGGGTTCTAGATTGTATCACAACGGCATGATATTAGTAACACGTCATAGCATTCTCCTGACTTTTACGAGATGCCTAACAGTAAGGCAATTGAATTATTCTTCAAAAGGGGCTCGGATCAATACGAACCAAATTACTGATATAAAAAATTAATCCCGTCTTTGAAGAAAACACTATCTACCGTTCTGCCAGGCTGTTCGTAAGAGGCAAACGATTAGCTATATTAGTTACTACACCGACCACACAGCCTATAGACGGCTAATGTTTGATTTTCCGTATTGAATGCATTCTGGCAACTAGCTGAGGTAAGACGAAGTGGGGTTGCAACGCTGTAATTGGCTAACTCAAGGCCACAGTGAAAGATAGTAATGTCCAGAGCATCTGACTGGTCGACACTGATTACCCAATCACTACTCATTGGCGCGTGGACATTTACATCGGAACTATAAGTCAGATGTGTTGACACAAGTCATTCGCCTATTATTAGGTGTCTATGGGCTGTGTGGTCGGTGAGTTACTACTATTGTGTTTACTAGGTAGAGTTCTGCATTATTTCGCCCGGTACCACCCCCTAAACTTTTCCTGCCGTAAGGCGCCCCATAGACCTACAATAACATTGCGCAATACCTTCATTGTGCAATAACATTGAATACCCCCTTTGATTCCAAACGTTCAATAAATTCACTCAATAAAATTGACTCTCTGACTCTCTATACAATTCTATACACTCAAGTAAGAACTCCCGCTTTTTATCTTTTATAGCATTCTTGCTTGCCATTTTGCTTAAATTTACGACACGACCATACATTAAATACTGACCGAACCCAACCACTCCAAACACTAAAAAATATTGCACAATAAAAATTAAACCCACTCAAACTTTCGTTCAATCATTTTGCAATCTCCAATATTAACCCTAAACGATTAATAATGTTAATACGTAATATTGCGCAATATTATTGTATGTATATGGGGCACTTAAAGCGTTAGTACTTGTCACTATTTCGTTCGGTTTGGAGGGTAAGGTGGCCGGTAAACTTGTACATGTGGAATGAAGACCATGCTACAAGGATAGCAACGCACCATTAAAATCTTTGGTGTTTATAGGCGATGGTTCTCTCTTTCCATCAGAAGAGGTATATCCTTGTTTTCTTGTTAAAAATATATACCAGCTATATTAAGCTAATTGTACATATCATTTTAATCTGAAAAACAACTTGAAATGTACTTCCGATGAGGAAATCTCAATAAAACAGCCACGGTTTTAAGGGGTTTCGCCTCTTAAGGGGTGCAATGGTGATAAATAATCAGATAATAGGAAGGGTGGATTGCTAAGGGTAACTTGCATCCGTACCTAAAGTTATTTAATATCGAAAGGGTCTCGAAGGTGTGTAGCTTATGTTTATCTATATACATATAATAAAATCGTAGGAAAGTCAAAACTGTACATTGAATATTTTTTTAAAAGAATACTTGGGGCAGAAATCAGAAATCAGAAGTACTTTATTCAATAAAACTTTTTACAAGTTATTTTGACGCGACAACATTTTTTTAAACTACTACCGGATCGGAAACGCGGCCACACACTGAGAAGATCCGGCGGAAGAAACTCAGCGGGCTTGTCTTTTTTTTCATAACATTTTTTAAATAAAATATTACATAATATTTAATTAGTATCTAATTGTTACAGTAATAATAAGGATTGCCGATATGAGGAGCAGTTAATCCCATGCTTTCCTGTCATCAAGGTATTCAGATATTTTATAGTAACCTTTTTTACACAGTTTTGTTTTAACACATTTTTTGAATTTGTTAACTGGTAAATCTCTAATGGCATCAGGCAGCTTATTGTAAAAGCGTATACTTTGCCCCATAAAAGAGTTGCTTATTTTGTGGAGACGAGACACATGCACAGCAAGATTATTTTTGTTCCTTGTATTTAGGGAGTGAATATCATTATTCTTTTTAAATAAGCAAATATTTTTACGAACTTACATCAAGATTTCGAATATATACTGAGAAATTACAGTTAATATATTGATTTCTTTGAATTTTTCTCTCAGGGAGGTTGGACTAAGATTGTAAATTGTCTTATAGCCCTTTTTTGTAATACAAATATAGCATTTATTTCAGCGGAATTCCCCCAGAGAAGAATTCCATATGACATAACACTATGAAAGTAACTAAAGTAAACAAGGCGTGCAGTATTATCTACAATCGATATCGAAGCCAAAAATATTGTTTTTAGAATTTTTGTCTGTTTGTCTGTATGTATGTCTGGGGTAAACTCAAAAAGTACTCCATGGATTTATTTCAAATTTTGCATGAATATTACTAACAGGTCGCGTGAACATATAGGCTACATATTATCATGCTATCACCTACGGGGGAGGTGCTGTGCGGAGTAGACGAAGTCCACGCGGACGAAGTCGTGGGCAACAGCTAGTAGGTGTAAAAAAATACTTATAGTCTATTACGGTTGGCTTATACGGCTCATATCAATAGGTAATAGGTTCGGACACTGAGTCAGGCAATTAGACTTAGGAATTTTCAAAGCCAGAGCTCCCTTTTTTTAAATATAGGCTGTGAAATTGGCAAACATACATACACTTAACGAAATTTAGCACACATGCTTGAAACCTAGATAGATCTTTATACTCAAATATTACCTAATCCCAACTATATCACATACATGCCCCCGCGTTGGTCTGGCCTCCTTTGAAGAATAGACCATCCGCCGTTCTGCCAGGCATTTTGTAAGATATAAATGGTTGGCTATACGAGTCACTACCATAATGGCTACTATGTAGTAGAGTTCTGTATTGTATCGCCTGGGTCTGTTATCACCGCCTTACCTATTTCTGCCGTAATAACGTCAGTGCTTGTCACTATTGTATTCCGGTTTGGAGGGTAAGGTAGCCGGTAAACTTATGAATGTGGCATTAAAACGTCGTCACTAGGATAGCAACCCACCATTAACATCTTTGGTGTATATAGGTGATGTTTATCTCTTAAAATTAGGAATACCATCTACTTATTTCCTTTGTGTATGTGAGTGAAAAGCACTACCATAATAGCGTCAGTGCTCATGGGCGTACCCAGGTTCTGGGCCAGGGGGGGCTACCGTAACATTTTAAGATCCAGGTTCTGGGCCAGGGGGGGGGGCAACCGTAAGATTTAAAGACTATATTTTTATGTTATTATATTGTTATCTACAACAGTCTATAGTTAGTAGAGAGGTAAACAAATTCCAGGGAGGAGGGCAGCTGCCCCTCCCGGCCCCCCCTCGGTACGCCCATGTCAGTGCTTGTTACTGGTTGAAAAATACTAACGCTGTTGGGGCAGGAATAGGTAAGGCGGTAATACCAGACCCAAACGAGACAATACAAAACTCTATAACCTAGTAGTCACGATGGTAGTGGCTTGTATAGCCAATCGTTTGCATCTTACGAACTGCCCGGCAAAACGGCAGATGGTATATTCTTAAAAGGGAGCCCGGAACAACATCAGCAAGACGGGGTTGATCGATGGCTGATATAACGATTCCGTATGTAAAGGCGTACGCCTTGATCACCTCTGTTAGGTAAATAGGTTGATTTAAGATTTTACGCGGTTTAGAAATTGTTTCCAATTTCCAGTTTACCCCAAATTAATTTTACTTTTTCATTGGGTTTTTATAGCATCGTAAAGTTTAATGGGAGTAACCTTGACATTACTTTATTATCAGTTAATTTTATACCATATGGTACACAAATTAGAGTTGGATTTGGTTTAACGAAATTTTTTATCTTTTTTATAGGTTAATTTTGATGCTAAAAATTTTTTGTAGTATATTCTTTTTTGCCGATGAATGTTGTAAAGTAAAATTGATAAGTTATTTAGCTTACATTATTTAAGTAATCCATAAGCTCTGATTTGTCGTGATAACTTGAGATACATATCTGAGATATTATACATATAGTTTTGTCGCCAGTCTCCAAAAAAATTGTACAATTTGGAGTCGGCAAACAGAAGTGACAAAATAAAACTTTTGAATCATTGCGTTCTATTTTGCATTTTTATATATAATAGTTTGAATAATTAAAATTCATTATTTTAAATTCAGAACTCCTCCACTCTTCCTTTTCTACCCTTTCTGCTTTATTCTTACTACACTACTCATCGTACCTTATTTTCCATTGCCCTTACTACTCTGACATTCCTACCTTATGCCCTTCTACACTATGCTATCACCATATCTTTCTACGTTACTTTATACCCTATGCAAACTTTACAACGGTTTCCGTTTTAGCCTTACCTACCCTATCCTACCATTAAAACATTAACATGAGCCAAACTGCTTAAAACTGCATAACAAGGTAACGGTAAAGACATACAATGCACATATCTAAGTTCAAAACGCATTACGTCGTCGGTGATGCGGTCACCAACATGTCAACCATAGCTCAGAATTTTTACATAATTTACATTATTATTATTTGTTCTCCGTTACAAGTTTACGTATTGGCATCTGTGTGTAATGCTGTATGGAAGTTTTCTGCCTACCTTATCCCTGGATATATATTACGAAACACGACAGTAACATGCACTGATATTGGGGAAAACATAACACCGCGAGATGTTACAGAACTCAACCACCCAGCAGTCATGCTGACCACCATTCTTCATGACCATTTACGAAATGCTTCTTATGAACACAGTTTGTTCTACAAACGGGGCCCAGTTGAAACAACTTTATAATTGATTTGATTTGATTTATTTTTAATAATGTCATCGATATCATTTTTCTTACAAATTTTTATCCCCTATTTCAGCTTCTTCGGGTTGATGTTTGAAAAAGTAGCCTATTTTTGACCCTGAGTATAAAACTATCTCTATGCCAAATTTCATCAAAATAAATTCAGCGGTTTTGTAACATGTAAAATCGTACCAAAAAAACGTGTGTGTGTGTACTTCAGTACGCACATACGAAGTTATATTCCTTTGACGAAACAAGCTAAAAGTCTGAAAAATTGATCCTTTGCGTAATACTGTGTTCGTGGAGAAAACGGCACGAATAATAGAAAAAAATTTTGGAAAATCCAAAAGTGCACGCCGCAACTTTTTTTTTTCTTTAATTTTTTATTATAAAAAAGCATATCTGAATGAAAGCATATTCAATTGGGATCTCTATTATGAGTGGATTAGATAATATTGATACTTAATAAAATAAAGTGAATTGATATAACCAATCAATTTCGTGTTTACAGACGTAAAATAATCAAAAAAATTTTCAACGAGATGTTTAAGATTTATTTACTCTCTTCAAAGGCTTAAAATTATGTAGATTTTGAAGAATTAAGGTTTCTCTCTATAACCACATAGTTTTGATATCAAATTAGTGTATGAATTTAATACTGAGTGTGATTGAAGTTGGTTGAGCCATACATTTTCTTTCAATCGATAATAACATAGCCGCGCCGCGGCGTGGAACAGGTATTAAATACATTATAATATAATACATAAATAGTTTTATTATAACGCATTATCTAGTTAAATAAATTTTATTTAAATATAATAAAAAATTATATGTATTTAATTTAAAAAAAAACATGGTGTCGGTTTATCCTAACGGTGTGCGCGCGCATTGTAAAATTTTACTCATCATTTTTCCTAACACGCCAAAAGAAGTATAACTTCAAAAATATTACTGGTGTGGATGTTTCGTAGTCGTTGTATGATATTTGTGTTTTTGTTTCCACATCGCGATACGTAAGGTATTATTTTACGTTAGGCAAGGCGAATAAAAAGATAACACCGTTTTGTAGCCGCCGTACTGCCTAATTTATTGCTAGCCCGAAATTCCGTATCAAATTTAGATATTTCGATTTACTAGAAACACCCGAATTAAAATTTTATGTTTTAACTTTTATTAATGGGGCTGACATGTCCTTGTGGACAAAAGTGCCGACAGTAAATAAAGATAACTTTTATTATTTTTAGTCTCCATTTTTATTTGTATATATTTTAGATAACAAACAAGCAGATGACTCTCTGATGGAAAGAAAAAGTGTCGCATATAGACACCAAGGATTGGTGCGTTGCTATTATAGGTATGGCTGGCAATGCCATATGCATGAGTCTACCGGCACTTTACCCTACAAAGCGGAACACGACAATAACTAGCATTGACGCTATTTGAGCAGGAGTAGGCAAGGCGGTGGTACCATATATCCGAGTGATTTGTTGCAATCATCTCCCACCTAGTAGTCACGATGGTGGTGGATTAGTTTGTCTTGTTTGTAGATTTAGTAAGTAGTTACAATAAGTTGTATTAATTTAATAGTTAAGATTCTTTTGTTCTTTTGTTTTGTGCACGTGATTTTCTACCTTATTTTATTTTTTAGCTCTTATTTTGGGCTTGCTGGAAGAAATTTCTTTAGGGATAAGCTTGCCTTTTGTACTAATTTTGTCTTTAGTTTTACTTTTGTTATTTGTGTGCAATAAATGGTTAAAATATATAAATAAATGGTAATGAGACGTATAGACAATCGGTCGCCTTTTACGACCTGCCTGGTAGAACAGCAGTTGGTTTATTCTTTAAAAGAGCCCGGACCATCACGGGGCAATAAAAACACGTATGACCAATCATTCGCCTTTTGCGAACTTCCTGGCGGATAGACAGATGGCCTATATTTTAACGGAGGCTCGGACTAACACTAGGCAATTTGTATTTTTTGTATGGGATATTATACTTCCAGTTTCCGTGCTGTTTAAATCTTCGCCGAATTCAGAACACCATGTGAATTTAGTGAAGACTAGTTGTGCCCGCGATTTTATCCGCTTGTGAAAAATTCTTAAATAAAAGTAGCCTAAGTTACCTATTACACCAGCTATCTGCTAGTGGAAATCGACTAAAAAATTGTTCCAGTCGTTTCAGAGACTAGCCAGAAAGACAGACAGGCAAAAAATTTAAAAAATATATATTTTGGTATAATTATTGTTTTAAATTTTACACTTGTACTGTTTCACAATTCAAGTTAAAAGTGAATTGTGAAACAGTACAAGTGTAAAATTTAAAACAATAATTATGACGGAGTTTCACCAAGTGCCGACGATGGAAAGTATAAATTATATTTTGGTATAGGTACCGTGTATATACTATCCATATTCATAAAAAAAGAAAATTCGTAAAAAACTTTCAAGATTTTATGTTACTCTTTCACTATCACTTTGTTGATATGACTTTTATGTATATTCGTGCCAAATTACAGCTTTCTATATATATATATATATATATATATATATATATATATATATATATATATATATATATATATATATATATATATATATATATATCGGTAAGCTTTATATATTAAAACCTGCTTCAAGAATTAATCTATTAAAGAAAACCACATCAAAATCCGTTGCGTAGTTTTAAAGATTTAAGCATATATAGGGACATAGGGACATAGGAACATAGGGACACAGGGACATAGGGACAGACAGAGAAAGCAACTTTGTTTTATACTATGTAGTGATTACGGATCTCAGAGTTATCTTGCGGTCGGACGGATTGACATAGCGAAACTATAAGGGTTCCTTACTTCGGAACCCTGAAAGCAGTTATATTAATATTACAAACAGATACTCCAATTATATTTATTTGTATAGATAGTAATAATCGCGTCTGTGGTCTAGTGGTCTGCTGTTTGAGTCGACCACATGAGCTCCTGGGTTCGATATTCGGGTCGGGCAATTCGAAAACGTGCTTTTTTTCAGTTTTCTGACAAAAACGACGTTGCCCGGGATAGGAAAAAATGCCCGGTTGGCAATAGACTTGCCACCAGTCTCATGGTGGGACTAATCGCCAATTGCACCAACATTGTCTCAGTTTAGGACAATCCTAAATAGTATGCTGTCATATTCTTTTCATTTGAGACATGAAGTTGTAATTCTGTATCACTACTCTAAAATTATAACGAAAGGAAATTGTTTATTATAGGTAACTCAAACGAAATATTCACGTACAAAACGGTTTATATATTGTCAATTATCACAGAAGGCACATTTACACATAGGAATAAGAAAGTACAGATAGAAAAAGACATGCACAAAAATATATATTATAAAAATACTGAATATAATAATTTCGCGACACAAGAACGAAGGGGTTGTTAGCAAGCACGCGCGCAGCCTCGGCTCGGATGCAGTTTTTAACTAGTTGAAATTAAAAATGAAAGGAAACACGAAGACACACCTAGGCCGGCCGCTCGAGTACATTATGCCTAGCAATTTTACCGACCTAGACAAAAAGTAGTAATGGCTTCGCGCGCGCCACAAAATGACAGCATACTATTTAAGCATAACAGCATAATTTAAGATAAGACATTGTTTGTGCAATTGGCCATTAGTATTTTCAGCTAATCATCATGTGTGCACCTTGTGTGCACTTGTACCTCTGCCTTTCTCGTCGGGTATATGGACGAGAAGATACTTTTTTATAGATGTATAGAGTATAGATGATTTCAGAGATACTGAATGTTCAGAAGTTGGTAGTTGCAGTTTTACTGACTTTAAATCATTAGATAGTTAATTTTAACTTATTCCATGTAGTATAGGTAATTTTAACTTATTCCATGTACCCGTATAGGTAATTTTTAAGCCCATAAAGTCAGCACCTCGTGAAACAGTATATTAAAGCAAATAGTCTTACATCTCGTGAAGTCTGTTTAATTAAATTCCGAGGCCCGACCGCCTCATATTTAACTTAAGTAATACTTACCGTGCGTGTAGCGACGACTTACACAATATCTTTCGTCTTATTACTTGCATGATATCACATAGAAGACGGCGGCATCGCTAGCTTTTTTAATAGAACCGGAGTGACTGAATTGTGCTTTGTAATTTAATAAATCGTGGTTTCTTGCAATATATTGAGATACCTCTCCCGGCCTCCTTGAAGTATATATAGATCATCTGTAATTCAGCCAGACAATCGTAAACGACAAACCATCCAGGCGCGGATCCACCGTTGTGGGCATGATGGACATGTTCACAACCCTAATAGGTTTCTGACGTCACACTTTTACGGTTTATTGCGATTTCATATATATAAATAATAATATACATCAATAATACAGATTTATAATGCCGTAATAATAACAATAAATCGGATAGGTTTCGAAACGCAGCAAAGTAATAAGTAGGTGCTGCATCCCGAAATTAACTTTTTACACATTTATAAACTTACTATTGTTGGCCCCACAGCTTTGCCTACGTTAAACATTAGATAAATGAATAGGTGCTGCATCCCGAAATTAACTTTTTACACATTTATAAACTTATCAGTGTTGGCCCCACAGCTTTGCCTACGTTAAACATTAGATAAATGAATAGGTGCTGCATCCCAAAATTAACTTTTTACACATTTATAAACTTACTAGTGTTGGTCCCATAGCTTTGCCTACGTTAAACATTAGATAAATGAATAGGTGCTGCATCCCGAAATTAACTTTTTACACATTTATAAACTTACTAGTGTTAGCCCCACAGCTTTGCCTACGTTAAACATTAAATAAATGAATAGGTGCTGCACCCCGAAATTAAATTTTTACGCATTTATAAACTTACTAGTGTTAGCCCCACAGCTTTGCCTACGTTAAACATTAGGTAAATGAATAGGTGCTGCACCCCGAAATTAAATTTTTACGCATTTATAAACTTACTAGTGTTAGCCCCACAGCTTTGCCTACGTTAAACATTAGGTAAATGAATAGGTGCTGCACCCCGAAATTAAATTTTTACGCATTTATAAACTTACTAGTGTTAGCCCCACAGCTTTGCCTACGTTAAACATTAGATAAATGAATAAGTGCTGCACCCCGAAATTAACTTTTTACGCGTTTATAAACTTACTAGTGTTAGCCCCACAGCTTTGCCTACGTTAAACATTAGGTAAATGAATAGGTGCTGCACCCCGAAATTAAATTTTTACACATTTATAAACTTACTAGTGTTAGCCCCACAGCTTTGCCTACGTTAAACATTAGATAAATGAATAGGTGCTGCATCCCGAAATTAACTTTTTACACATTTATAAACTTACTAGTGTTAGCCCCACAGCTTTGCCTACGTTAAACATTAGGTAAATGAATAGGTGCTGCACCTCGAAATTAAATTTTTACACATTTATAAACTTACTAGTGTTAGCCCCACAGCTTTGCCTACGTTAAACATTAAATAAATGAATAGGTGCTGCACCCCGAAATTAACTTTTTACACATTTATAAACTTACTAGTGTTAGCCCCACAGCTTTGCCTACGTTAAACATTAGATAAATGAATAGGTATAGTATACAAAATCTTGGTCAGGGTGTCATATCTATATATTAATACATGAAGGAACAACTTTGGATCCCTTTTTAAGACATTTGCGAGAACGGTGGAGTATAAAATTTGGCACAGTTAAAGTTTACATTCCGGAGGAGTGCAGACATATAATATTTTTAAATAATATGTATTAAAATACATTAAATTAGTAAACATATATTTTACACACACTACGCTCATTTGACATATATGATAATATACACACATGTATAGTACGCTATTTTCTTTACGGTTAAAACCAGTTATCAAATTGAAAAGAGATTTTATTATTCAGTCTATGGTTGAATTTAGGCACTCGCTAGTATTATAGAAATATTAGGAATTCACTATATTCATTATGAACTAGTTAATACGCCGACTCGCTCTTGCCCAATTTTCGGGCTGCGCCCACCATTTTTTAAGGCTGGACACGCGCTTGATCCAATCATGTAACTAGTTACTACTATCTTGGGTACTAGGTGGTAGAAATCTGCAACGTCTTACACGAGAGTTGTATCCATTTATTCCTGTCGCAATAGCGTCAACGCTTGTCACTGTCGTATTCCTGTTTGCAGGATGAGCTGATACGCTTATGACGTAAACATATTTGGTGTCTATAGGCGATGCTAGTTTCTTTCCATTAAGAAAGCCATCTGCTTGTTGTATGATATTTTTGGTCTGTTAGTAGTTGATCAGTACATATTTAATTATATTCATTATTAGTTCATAAATAATAGACATGGTTTATTAAAGAATTATATAGATAGGTATATTATTTCTAAAAGGTATTTTCTCAAGGAATGGCTCGAATTCTTTAACTACTTCAGAAAACAAAATAGTCAGTTAAAGTTTGTTTTCAGCTTTGGGCGAAAAATATGAAAAAAGTCGAAAAAAAATTGTTAATAAAAACATTAATTAAATATAATGTGTATAACAATCTCCATCAGAGCGCCATCTGTGGATTATACATCAAACATCTTAATAGAGTTTTAAACTTAGAAAACGCTAGATGGCGCCGCGCGAATTCTTCGCACGGGTCAGCTTACAGCTAATGTAAACATTAATAGTTGTTCATTAGTAACTGTTATTAGTAAATTCCAATCGTTGTCCTTTTACAAATATCCTGGCAAAAGGCACATGATATATTCTTCATAGGGAGCTCCGGTCTACACGATAAAACTACTAATATTAATTAACCATACAAAAGTATCTTCACGCCCGCATACCCGAAGAGTTAGGCAGAGGTACAACCAGCGCACCCGAGATTAGCCGAAAATACTTAAGGCCAGTTTCTGAAACGCAAATTAATTTTAACAAACAAATAATCTGTGTTTAAAAGCCGGCTGTTAATCCCACATAGTGATAGGTGGCAAGCCGATCACCAACCGAGCACCTATTCCATCCCGGGCAAAGTTGTTTTTATTAGAAAACTAAAAAAAAAACATTTTTGATTTGCCTGTTTTGGGAATCGAACCCGGGACCTCACGTGGTCGACATCTACACCGGACCACTAGACTACAGAGACAACCAATCAACCATGCTACAATTAAACCATATTGACTACTAATAAGCTAATCATCATTGGTTAAATCATACGTACAAACATACAAACACCCAAACATACAAACTTTTGAATTTTTAATGTTATAATACTATTGACTACTAAGCTAATCATCATTGGTTAAATCATACGTACAAACATACAAACACCCAAACATACAAACTTTTGAATTTTTAATGTTATAATACTATTGACTACTAATAAGCTAATCATCATTGGTTAAATCATACGTACAAACATACAAACACCCAAACATACAAACTTTTGAATTTTTAATGTTATAATACTATTGACTACTAAGCTAATCATCATTGGTTAAATCATACGTACAAACATACAAACACCCAAACATACAAACTTTTGAATTTTTAATGTTATAATACTATTGACTACTAATAAGCTAATCATCATTGGTTAAATCATACGTACCAACATACAAACACCCAAACATACAAACTTTTGAATTTTTAATGTTATAATACTATTAACTACTAATAAGCTCATCATCATTGGTTAAATCATACGTACAAACATACAAACATCCAAACATACAAACTTTTGAATTTTTAATGTTATAATACTATTGACTACTAATAAGCTAATCATCATTGGTTAAATCATACGTACCAACATACAAACACCCAAACATACAAACTTTTGAATTTTTAATGTTATAATACTATTGACTACTAATAAGCTAATCATCATTGGTTAAATCATACGTACAAACATACAAATACCCAAACATACAAACTTTTGAATTTTTAATGTTATAATACTATTGACTACTAAGCTAATCATCATTGGTTAAATCATACGTACCAACATACAAACACCCAAACATACAAACTTTTGAATTTTTAATGTTATAATACTATTAACTACTAATAAGCTCATCATCATTGGTTAAATCATACGTACAAACATACAAACACCCAAACATACAAACTTTTGAATTTTTAATGTTATAATACTATTGACTACTAATAAGCTAATCATCATTGGTTAAATCATACGTACCAACATACAAACACCCAAACATACAAACTTTTGAATTTTTAATGTTATAATACTATTGACTACTAATAAGCTAATCATCATTGGTTAAATCATACGTACAAACATACAAATACCCAAACATACAAACTTTTGAATTTTTAATGTTATAATACTATTGACTACTAAGCTAATCATCATTGGTTAAATCATACGTACAAACATACAAACACCCAAACATACAAACTTTTGAATTTTTAATGTTATAATACTATTGACTACTAATAAGCTAATCATCATTGGTTAAATCATACGTACCAACATACAAACACCCAAACATACAAACTTTTGAATTTTTAATGTTATAATACTATTAACTACTAATAAGCTCATCATCATTGGTTAAATCATACGTACAAACATACAAACATCCAAACATACAAACTTTTGAATTTTTAATGTTATAATACTATTGAATACTAATAAGCTAATCATCATTGGTTAAATAATACGTACAAACATACAAACACCCAAACATACAAACTTTTGAATTTTTAATGTTATAATACTATTGACTACTAATAAGCTAATCATCATTGGTTAAATCATACGTACAAACATACAAACACCCAAACATACAAACTTTTGAATTTTTAATGTTATAATACTATTGACTACCAATAAGCTAATCATCATTGGTTAAATCATACGTACCAACATAGAAACACCCAAACATACAACTTTTGAATTTTTAATGTTAGTAGAATATTCGAAGTTTCACACAAACATTGGCCGAATATGAGTTCAAATTGGCATGAATCGTGTTCAAGCTTCAACGGTTGGAACGCCAGTAAGATTTATTTTGATAAAGCGAACATACCGCAATTTGCGCTCTATCTGAACGGCGGGAATCGAACCCGCAGCGCCGTTAACTTGATGTATGGCTGGCGTGTGACTTGCGAGCCTTTGGAATTGACAGTTTCGTATTTTCGAATATTCTTTTACATTTCCTTTATTGACTTGTGAGGGTGGAATTTTGGGGTGCTAGTGACGTGTAGTTATCTAAGTATTTTTCGATTTTACTTATTATTAGCTTTTGCCAGCGACTTCGTCCGCGCGGACTTCGTTTACTCCGCACAGCACCTTCCCGCTAGGTGTTAGCGTGACAATATGTAGCCTGTATGTTGACCCGACCTGTTAGTAATATTCATGCAAAATTTGAAGTAAATCAATGCTTTACTTTTTGAGTTTACCCCGGTCATACATACAGACTAACAGATAAACAGACAAAAATTCTAAAAACTATATTTTTGGCTTCGGTATCGATTGTAGATCACGCCCCAAGTATTTAAAAAAACTTTTAAAAAAATATTCAATGTACAGTTTTGACTTTCCTACGATTTTATTATATGTATAGATTATTATAATGCGAAAACATTTATATTTTCGTACGTTTGAAACACTAAAACTCAAAAACTGCTGGACTAATTTTAAAACTCTTTTATCATTAGAAAGATACACTATCCAGGGGTGAAATAACTTATTTTTAACCGAGTTATCAAAGTGAAGTAATGATTTTTGGTCACGCGAATGAAGTCGCAGGTAAAAGCTAGTATATTACAGGATGACAAGTAGGTTGCTTTCATGAAAGAAAATAAGTAACAATGGTTTATATACATTAAACTAGCTACATCCAGCTGCCTGTTGCATCGTAGAAATTTTTAGTGGATCCCACGGGATTAACTTATTTTCCGGGATAAAGAGTATTCTGTTTGTAATTCCAGATCATCATCTATATGTCTGCAAAATTTCATCTGGATCGGTTCAACAGTTTTTGCGTGAAAGAGTAACAGACTATCCATCTAAACAAACTTTCGCATTTCTAATATTAGTAGGATAAACAATATAATAGAGATAAGCAACATGAAAATATTTTGTCGACTCTTTCTATATACATTATCTCTACTTGTCTACTGAAGTTACTATCGCACACAAGATAGAGAAGTGGAGATAATAATAACATTTACAAAGGACGTCGCATGTATATTAGGATAATTGAGTTGATTCTCGATGTCGACAAATATCTCTTCTCTCATGCGCGACATAACTCACGTGCATATCCTAATCTAATGATTCCAAATTACATAGTACCCTTGGGGGGCAATTGCATAAAGAGGTTCGCGCAGTCATTATCCAAACTAATATTATAAATAAGAAAATTTGATTTCTTTTTCGTTTGTTACGATTTAACTAAAAAATGACTTTATCGATTTTAAAAGTTTTATCATCTTTAGAAAGCTGCATTATCCAGGAGTGACTTAGGCTACTTTTTATTCGACTGTTCAAAAGGAAGTAATGATTTATGGTCACGCGAACGAAGACGCGAGTAACGGCTAGTTGAGTTATATTAAGACTTATTATGACAGTTGATTTAATCAGCAAAAAACATTGCTACAAATAAGAATTTTCGAAATATATTTTTAATTGCAGCCCGCTAGGGAATCTTTTTAAAACGCTGTAAAATGCCTCTTACGATATGCTCGACAGGAAAAACTAATGTCCGTTTCTTTATAAAAGGCCTAGAGACTGGGCCGACCGTAGGCGTACGTGTAGTTTGAGTTAGTTATTGAAGGGGTCCCGAAAAAAAAATTAAGTGGAAACCACTGGTCTAATAAACCAGCAGAACCTTCTATTTGTCATCCAATATCTACTAATTTTTAAATAATATCAAGCATATAGCCTGTCCTGCAAATGTTTGTTTATGTCAATAGCATCAAGCATCTATCCCATCTCTCAAAGGTTTGCCTATGTCAATAATATTAAGCATCTAGCTCAGCCCTCAAATGTTTATTCATTAAAAAAATATCAAGCATCTAGCCCATCCCTCGAATGAGTCTGTTAATAACATCAAGGATCTAGTCCATGCCTCAAATGCTTGTCTATGTCAATAACATGAAGCATTTAGCCCATCTTTCAAAGACTTGTCGATGTCAATAACATCAAGCATCTAGCCCATCCCTCAAAGGTTTGTCTATGTCAATAACGTCAAGCATCTAGCTCAGCACTCAAACGTTTATTTATGTCAAAAACATCAAGTATCTAACCCATCCCTCCATAACACCAAGGATCTAGTCCATCCCTCAAATGCTTGTCTATGTAAATAACGTCAAGTATCCAGCACCTTTCTCAAAGATTTGTCAATAACATCAAGCATCTAGCCCATCCCTCAAATGTATATCTGTCAATAATACCAAGCATATAGTCCATCCCTCAAACGCTTGTCTGTCAGTAATATAAAGCATCTAGTCCATTCCTCGAATGTTTATCTGTGTCAATAATACCAAGCATATTGTCTATCCCTGAAACGCTTGCCTGTCAGTAATATAAAGCATTTAGTTCATCCCGCAAATGTTTATCTATGTCAATAATACCAAGCATATAGTCCTTTTCTCAAACGCTTGTCTGTCAGTAATATAAAGCATCTAGTCCATCCCCCAATTGCTTTTCTATGTCAATAATATTAATCATCTAACCCATCCTTCAACTGTTTGTCTGTCATGATTCCAACGAGTACTCTTCCCTCTTGTACTATTGTTAAATACTGGAGGATATTCTACAATATTGTGCGCTGCAAAACTCGCCCGGAACTAACTTCAGTTACAATTCCGTGGGTACATTAAAACATGCACTTTTATTCCGCCATTGCCACCATTAAGCTAATGGGTCTAGACGTTGCTTAAGCGCTTAATTTTACTTTACAACAGTTTTAATTGGTCCAATTAAGCCCTTTGTACATAAACGGACGCCGCATTGCAGGTAACCGGCAGATTTCAGCCCTTGTCCGTTTGACATCAGCTGGAAAGGTAAATGTCATGGTCTATTAAGTTCTAAAACAAGAAGATTAATTCGATTATGTCTCGTTTCGATCGACTTCAACGACTCTTATTGAGTGCATCGTATGAAAAACCTCTAGAAATAATTTTATATGGTATGCTATGCTATATGGTAAAAAATAACAATCGTCTATAGACATCAGATTTGCTATTCGTGTGGCGCGGTTGACATGTCACATGCATAAGTTTACCGGCTACCTTACCCTCCAAATCGAAATACGACAGCAACAAGCACTGACACTATTATGGTAGGAATAGGTAAGGGGTTAGTACAAAACCCGGTCGAGACGCTGCAAAGGAGTGTGACGACTTTGAGTTTTTATAAAGTTGCGTTGTGTATGACACTGTGTTTTTAAAAGCCCCATGGTTTCAATTTTCAATTTTTACAAGTGAGCATATGATTTGACATTAATATAAGCGTACGAAAATTTCGATTATTTGTGTAAAGTTGCGTTTCTTGTGGCTTGAATATTTTTTATACAAAGTCTCATTTGTTTTCTGAATAATGAATTTCCAACTTTTACCATGTCAGTTAACGATTTCACATTATTGTAAAAGTACGACAATTTCAGCTACTTGTTATATACATATAAAAATAGATTTATTTATATTAATTAATTTATTTGCAAGAATGTAGGTACATAAGATGTTACATTTTTAAATATTGTTTTCAATCACATTTCATCAAAGATGACATGTATATTTCTAAAAAATACTATTTAAAGACACAATATTTCCAATCCATTCGGTATTAAGTGATTACACGAATAGCAACGCATCATTAACATCTTTGGTGTCTATAGGCGATCTTCTCTTTCCATCAGGATAGCCATTTTCTTGTTTGCTATGTTATGATATATATTTAAGAAACGGTGCTTCTGTTGTATTCAGTGCTGTAACTCTTTCTTTTTTCCAATTTTTACAAATCTGAATGCGATTTCAAATTATTATGAGAGTCCGACATTTTTTATTTAGTATATAGTTATGCTTCTGTTGTACACGATGCTGTGGCTCGAATCTTTTTTTAGACGTCTCATCTGTTTTCCGAATAATGAATTTCCAATTTTTCCTGGGGGATTCCATTCAGCAGCACCCACACGGTAAGTGCCTACATGTTAAATTGATTTGTAATTGCCTCTCGTTCAGACCGGAGCGTGGTTGAAGTGTGGTTAAAGCCTGCTAAAAACGTATTTTTAAATTTATTTGCTTTCTATTTTATAAACAATTTTCAGCTTCGATTTCGCTTATTCCTAGTTGACTCGCGTAGCTTCGCCCGCACTCGCAAATTAATATGTTATAAATCTAGTCTTTCATACAAACTTTTGTCCCTTATTTTTGTGGCTTAGGGGTTGGTTTTTTTTTAAAGTAGCTTATGTTTGAAACCGGATCTTCATCTATTTTTTGGCTAAAAATTTTATCAAAATAGGTCGAGTGGCTTAACCGTGAGAGCATAATAGACAGACAAATTCCCCTGTGGTACAAGTCACGCGAAAAAAGTCGCAAGTAGGAGTTAGTATTTTAGTATTGTACTATTTATTTCTCCGTTCATTTTAGTGTTATAAGATAGAAAACAAGATTAAAAAGATGAATTTAATTGAATTTGCTATTATTCGCGAACTGAAGGACTGTTCGTTTATCCCGAAGATGCTGCGGTTTCGAAGTGAAACGTGCGTTGAATGCGTAAAAGTGAGGTGGAATTGCGCAGCTGGGATCTTCTTTTTTGTCCGGACCATCAGTGAGTTTTATCTATTTATAAACCGACGTCTTTATTTTCAGTGGCATCGCTGAGGTCACATAGAACAGTTCGCGGAGAAAAGCAAATTTAATTAATGTCACCTTTTTAGTTATGGATTTCCGCAAAGTAACGCCTAAATTATTAAAAAAGAAAACAAGCTGACTCCTAATGGAAAACCTGATAAAAACAAATATGTTAATTTTACTTTGCCATTCGCTCGCTAGGAATGTAATCCACAGCCTAATTTTAATGGCTGTTATGACCAGGGCATGAAACCAGTATTGGTATAGCGGTTAATATCGTTTTAATCGTTAAAATTCCGCTTTCTGATTAACCGGTTAAACAAGTTAGCGGTTTTTTACCTTTAAAATTGTAATGATTACTGAAAGTATAAGCACAATGAGTTTCAACACGCGCGCGAGTCTTATACGGTTAAACCTTCAATCAAATATACTTTGATCGAAGGGTTAAACTCAGAACTCATTTATCCCGTGGTATCGCGCAACTCCTTCGTATTTCATCGAATACGTTGTGTTTTTTATTTTAATGGATACGGTCCAATCAGGAGCTTTCTTTGTCTTTGCTACATCGATGATATTTGTCAAACTTGTGTAATTTGATACTTTCAAATTAACCGGTTTAATATTTGATACTTTCAAATTAACCGGTTTAATATTTGATACTTTCAAATTAACCGGTTTGAAACCAATATAGTCCTTAGCAAATTAAAAAACATTTATATTTCCACTATAGAAGTTAAGCCCCCCAACACCCAAATGATTAATACTATCACCAAATCGTGGTCAAGGCGTTATTTTCCTAATCATTTTCAATCCAAACAAAAAGAAATATTTTCAAACCCCCAATGGAAAAAATTATAAAACTTCCGTTTCCCTTGCAGATGGCTCCCCGGAATTAATAGTTTTGTAAGGGGCGGCCTCTTTCCCTTGTGCCTCGTCAGCGTCGCTGTACCTCAGTATCTCATGCTTTCATGTGCCTTTAGTGCTTTGGAAACTATTTTTATGTTCACACTGTTTTTCCAACCCATTACGTAGATATTCTGGCTGTAATGTCAGGCAATTTAGTTTTTATTCAGTTTATTTTTTCGTTTTGATTAATATTTTGTTTTATAATAAAATAGCAAACGGTTTTCGCGTACAGTAGAGTTCCGCGTCGTCTCGCCTAGGTATTTGGTACCACCGCCTTACTTCTTCTCGAAGTGTCGTCAAAAGTTATCACTGTCGTGTTCTGGTTTGGGGGTAAGGTAATAAAAATATGTTTGTGTGTCTATCTATTAGAGCAAAGTATGTACCTATCAATGAAAAGCTCTAAAAAGCAAAAAAAAAATGGCTGATTGTTAAAAAAAATTATTTTCCTCAATAGTAACGTAGATCCAATAAAATTTTGCTACTTAACAATCTGACTTGTTGAGAAAGGTATAAAAACATGTGAAAAGTAATTTCTTTGGGGGGTTTAAAACAGGCTTTTTTATAATATTTGATACCATACTAAAATTATTATCCATAACGACTCATTTTGAGGTACAGCGCCGGCCACGCTCCATCGGTCACACACTTAGATGAATGAAACTAATACTTGATATGAAATAACCAAGGGAAAACCCTGTCATTTCGTCCCTAATAATGGCGGACTAAAGAACAGCTGTTTACTGTATATAAAAAAAAAAACTTGAGAGGTGTCAAGGGACACCCGGACAGAACGAAGTTCCTTTCGATTAATTAGTGAAGGAATTATTAGTAATTAGTAATAAAATTTTATTTTTTTTAAGTTATAATAATATTTTTTTTATTCTAAACAAAATATAATGTAATATAAACTTAATCAGTAGGCTCAATTTTCGTAATAATTGGCTTGTGGTAACTGTATACACTCAACAAAAATAATCGTCGCGACACCACACTGTTCAATGCGAAATAGAAATGAAAATATCTGGCTTGCTTTCTATAAGAGAGAAAGAGAGAGAGAGTGAGAGAGAGAGAGAGAGAGAAACATGCGCACGCCGCACAGCTTACAATAGCTTACTATAGCAAAAAGTGTCGTGACAACTTTTCGTAAGAATTTTTTCCGTCTAGCCCCCTTTCACAACGCGCGATAAGGCACTTCGTTCCAAAAAACTTTCTACATAACAATTGATAAATTATATTGCAAATGAGCATGTTATTTTAACAATTAGTTTTTATTTTATTATTACACTAAAATTATAGAAAAATAAAAATAAACGCTAAAATCAATTTAATATTTTGTAATCAAAGTGTTATTTGACATTTGACGTACATTGACAGCGTATTTTAGTAATGGCGTTTTGGCCGCAAGCTGTTTAAGGTGACGTTAATTTTCTTGATACTGGCAACACTCAATCTGTCAAAAGCGAATTAGATCAGCTGTTTTAATTTTTACTTAATTTATAAATTTAAAGCGTATTTAAGGAATAAAAGTACAATAAAATAAATAAAAATTGGCAAATAACGTTGTGATATAATAGATTTTAATAATAGTTTTCAAAAATTGAAGAAACAAAGTTTGTAATATTGATCGACAGTAACGGTAACCTCTTTTGAACAAAGAAGAAAGTTTCAAATCCTTGAACGGAAAACCGGGGAAGTATTAGTTATATTTTTTTTGTCTTTATTACACTTTCGTTGTATTAATAACTTTTAATATATTTCTTATATATATTTCTAAACTACAAGTGTTCTACACCAAAAATACGAAATTAAATAACAATAAAGATAGTGTCAGTGAGATTAGAATACAAAACTTAGACTATGAGGAAAATTCAAAGAATAAATCTAAGACTAATATTGGACTATCTCAAAATCTAAAAAATGTATGTACGACAACAAAACATTCTTCAATAAATTGTAATATAGATCCCATATATAACCAGAAAAATAAAATCATAGTATTAGGGGACCAAAAACTACGTGGCCTATCTACCAAATTATTGGACTTTGGATCAAATAAATACACCATCGTGTCAACAATCAAGCCTAATGCGACCTCAATGGAAATATTACATAGTTATAGTGACTTTTCTAACTTAGGTAACAAAGACTATGTTATTCTTGGAATCGGTACTCATGATCGTGATCCTTATTCTGTTTTTACCAATTTAAGTAATACCTTAGACAAACTTAGGCATTGTAAACAAGTGTTCTTGTTAAAAATTCAATCCAACAGGTATTTAAATATAGGACTTCTTAATTATAAAATGAACTTAATTGTAAATCAATATAATAATTGTACTCTTATAGACTTGGATACCTATTTAACTAGATATAATCGTTACACACACAAAAATTATATTAACTGCTTGTATACAAAATTAAAAATTGAGATAGATTATCAGGAATATAAAAATAAATATTTGTCATTTTCAAAATTAAAAGTTAGTCAACTAAATAACAATGTAACTGAGAATAAACTATTGAGCTCTAAAAAAATTACATACAGTGAATATAAAGAAAATTTGGAAAAGTTGGTATCTAATAGAATTAATATAAAAAATAGTGACGAATCTATACAAAAGCCGAAGAAAGGTACTATACCATTTTTTTTTAGTATTAAACCAAGAATTAAACCGGAAAATAATTCAAATAATCTTTTGTGTAATAAAACAGTCAGGAAGGGTACAATACCATACTATTTTACTTTAAAAACCAAAAGTCTAGAAAGTATGAACAACAAAAACCAGCTTTTTCGTCAATAATTACCAATTTAAGCTACTTCACCAAAACATAGCAGGTGCATTAAAAAAGCGAGATTATTTGCAAGTAGCTATTAGTGAGCTTAGCAAAACACTAGGTAAAATTGATGTTATATGTCTTTCTGAAACTTTTCTTAAGCAAGGTTCTGAAACAAACTTTAAATTTGACGGTTACACTATTGCATCTCATTTTTCTCGTGACAATCAGCGTAGGGGTGGAACTTGTATTTTAGTGAGAAATGAACTTGATTTTAAAATGCTAGATTTACAAATACACTTACCATTTTCCTTTGAAAGTTGCGCTGTTGAAATGATTAATTATAAACTAATAGTAATTTGTATTTATCGTACTCCCAGCTCAAATGTTGATATATTCCTAAATAAATTAGAATTATTATTAGAAAATATTATGATAAATTCAAAAAAGAAAATTATTTTATGTGGAGATTGGAATATAGACCTGATGCAGGATAACTGTACACATAAAAATTTAACAAGCATTCTTTCAAATAACAATATAAATCAACATATTTTAAAACCTACTAGGAAGCATGCATGTCTGGATGTAATAGCAAGTAACATAAATAATGTTCAGTCTAACACTCATACACTTGCTTTGTCTGATCATGAAACTGCTCAGAGTATACAAGCCAATATAGAGTCAGTCTTAGAATTTAAACAAAAAAGAGCTTTTTGGTTTGAAACAAAGCGGATATATGGGCAGAAAAATATTAAAAAGTTTCATGAATGTTTATCAAGTTTAAGTTTTAATGAAGTTTTTACAAAGTCAAACTGTGAAGAAGCATTTAATGAATTTCATGATATTTTACTGTTGTTTTTTGAGTTATGTTTTCCTAAGATCCGTGTAAAAGTTTTAAATAAACCAATAAAAAATAAATGGTTAACTAAAGGTCTTCTAAAATGTTGCAAAGTAAAACGCCAGTTGTACCTTAATTATCGTCATGCTCAATTTAATAAAAAAGAAAATAAATGTAAATATTTACATTATAGGAAAATTTTGTCTAAATGTATATTAGAATCACAAAAACAGTCTGCTTTGAAATATATTGAAAATTCCTCTAATAAATGTAAAGCTTCATGGAATCTGATTAAAAGTACATTTCAGAACAAAATAAATATTAGAGAAATAGGAAAAATCAAAGTAAACAATTTAAAGTACACAAATACTCAAACAATCTGTAATCTATTTAATAATTTTTTTATAAACCAGACAAAATCAAGTAGTGTAAAAGTCAAATCTACAAATACTTCAAAATCATATTTTTTACCAAATTGTAGTAAAACCATGTATTTGACACCAGTAGATGAGCATGATGTGAAAAAAGTTATTCATTCATTGAGAAATACTTATGCTACTGGCTATGATAATATTAGCACAGAATTATTGAAAAATGTTGCTAGTGTAATATCAAAACCTCTTAGCCATATAATTAATTTGTCATTTTTGGAAGGTAATTATCCAGAACGATTAAAAAAGTGTATTGTCAAACCGTTGTTTAAAAAAGGAGATATGTGCGATATGAACAATTATAGACCTATTACTTTAATTCCAGTCATTTCAAAAATCTTTGAAAAAATTATGTATGAAAAGCTCTATAATTATTTACTTGATTTTGACCTACTAAAAAAATAATCAATATGGATTTAGGAAAGGTAGGTCTACTACATTAGCATGTTTTGATTTAGTAAAGAGCATAACTGAATGTCTGAATAAGAAAATGTATCCACTTTTTCGCCGTGTTGGTCCCGGCCTCCTTTGAAGAATAGGCCAACTGCCGTTCTGCCAGGCAGGTCGTAAAAGGCGACCGATTGGCTATCGAGTCACTAACATCGTGGCTACTAGGTGGTAGAGTTCAGCATTGTCTCGCCCGGGTCTGGTACCACCGCCTTACCTATTCCTGCCGCAATAACGTCAGTGCTTGTTGCTGTCGTGTTCCGGTTTGGAGGGTAAGGTAGCCGGTAAACTTATGCATGTGGCATTAGACCTCGCCACAAGATAGCAACGCACCATTAACATCTTTGGTGTCTATAGGCGATGGGTGACTCTTTCCATCAGGAGACCCATCTGCTTGTTTGCTATCTTATAATATAAAAAAAAAAAAAAAAACTTTGTGTATTTTTGGATATGAGTAAGGCATTGGATTTTGTTTCACACAATATTTTATTATCAAAACTTGAAAAATATGGTATTAGAGGGAAGTCTTTAGATTGGATAAAGAGTTATTTTGAGAATAGGAAACAATGTGTTGAAATATCTAAAATATGCGGAAACCGTAAAAAAATATATACTTCAAACTACCTTGTTAACAACTGTGGTGTACCACAGGGCAGTGTTTTAGGACCCTTGCTATTTTTAATTTATATCAATGATCTTCCTGATAGTATAAAACATGATTGCTTTTTATTTGCTGATGACATTACCCTACTTATTAAATGTAAAAATAAAAAAGACTTGGTAAATGAAACAACCGAAACCTTATTCCAAGTTTCAGACTGGTTAATTAATAATAATTTAAAAGTTAATGTAACTAAAACAAAATTAATTGAATTTCAGAACTACCACAGTAATATTACCAAAAACACAAATATATTTTTAAATAAATAAATATAGATGATGTAGATTATACAAACTTTTTAGGAATAATTATTGACAAAAATTGTAATTGGAAAACACACATTGAATCTCTATGTAATAAGATTGATAGATTTGTCTATGTCTTGAGACGTAATTTATATAAGACTACGGGATTGTCCTTCCACGCAGCCAAAATGGCATTAAACTTTATATGGTGGTCAAGTATTCTTAAATTTGCTAATTTTTCGTGCAATTTTCTTAATATTTTCTTTTATAAGAACCTTCTCCTTACAATTACAAACACAACAAAAAAAAATTACTGAAATTTGTCCAGCCATTCAGGCGTGATGTCGTGACCAAGGAAAATAGGGATAGATTTTTATATATACAGATGAAATTGTAGGAAAGACAATGTATGTCCGGGATAAAATCAAAAAGTACTGCATGGATTTACTTCAAATTTTGCATGAATATTACTAATAGGTCGGGTCAACATATAGGCTACATATTATCACGCTATCACCTACGGGGGAGAGGCTGTGCGGAGTAAACGAAGTCCGCGCGGACGAAGTCGCAGGCAGCAGCTAGTAATTGATAAAGACAGAGTAGCAAGACCTAATTATTTTTTAAAGTTCCTCATTTTCAAGAATATTTTTTTTAAATTTTGTTAGCTCTTATATTTTTTTAATTTTCTGTAATTTCATGAAATTGAAACTTATTTTTTTTTGCTTTTTGGCCATAACCATGTAGTACTTGTTATAATTCATCTCCACCTCTTTCATTATTCCCTACTTCAATCAAAAATTTCACTTCTACTGCGGGTGAGCTCACACTTGGTATTTTTTTATTTTATTTTTATGGAACCAAACCTTAAAATTACGAATAATATTTGTGTTTTAAAATCATAAGTATTTTTTGCAATGTTGAGCAGTAAGAAAGAGTTTTATCAGGCCAGCGCCAGCGGACAATATTTCAATTAAAGAGACACCTCCGGGAGTCCGAGGAACAGTGGAAACACAGTGGTTTGATTTATGTGTTACAATGAAAATAGCTTTGATAAACGCTACTCCAAATAGCTTCTAATATTCGCATTTTATTAACAGTTGCCGGATACTTCGTGATAATCAAAACTTTAATATATATTTTCTTCCATAATAAGCAAAAAAAAAAAAGTAATAATAATTATTATTATTCACGGGACAAATAAATTTATTACACTTACTGATCTAATCCCGAAGTAAGTAAATTATTTGCTTGTGTTATGGGTGTTAGTCAACGATACTAATACATAGAAATACATATAAAAATACTAGAATATATTTAATAAACACCCAAACCCAGAAATACAAACATCTATGCTCATCACACAAATGCTTGTCCTTGTCGGGGATCGAACCCGAGCCCCGTCGATTGTGTAGTAAGGGTCGCTAACCATTCGACCGTTATAGTTAATAAATATATCATAAGCCCATTTTGGCGAAATAAAATATAAAGCATATTAATTGCGTGATGTTAATTTTAATATAACAAAAAAATATTTAAATATATAAATAATTAAATGTAATTTTAATATAACAAAAAAAAATCAAAATGCTAAAATTGGTATCAAAACTAATATCACAAAATTAAAAAAAAACAGACGTTATGCGTTAGTACAGTTATTTTTCCCCGTATTGTTCCCGGGCTCCTTGGCAGAACGGCAGTTGGCTTCACCAACTGCCGTTCTGCCAGGCAGGTCGTAAAAGGCGACCGATTGGCTATACGAATCACTACTGTCGTAGCTAGGTGGTAGAGTTCTGCATTGTCTCGGCCGGGTCTCGTGTCACCGCCTTACCTATTCCTGCCGTAAAAGCTTGGTTCCTGCCGTAAAGGTTTGGTGGCTAAGGTAGCCGGTAAACTTATGCATGTGGCATTAGATCTCGCCACGAAATAGCAACGCACCACTAACACCTTTAGGTGATAATTTATTTTTCCACCAGGAGACCTATTTGCTTATTCCTATGTTATAATATACATATAAAAAAGTCATACACTTTGTCCGTATGGATTAATGCACATAGACTGCGTCCGCGTGACCCGCAATCATAGTTTACTTTTTATCAATCGGATAATATGCTACTCCTGGATAGCATTGCTTTCTAATAGTTTTTTTTTATATATCAAATAGTTAAAGAATTTTTAAGATCGATCCAATACTTTTTGACTTTATTCGTTATATACATACAAAAATCTTATTAATCTATATCCATTTCCATACTAATATTATAAATGCGAAAGCATGTCTGTCTGTCTGTCACGCTTTCACGGCTAAACCGCTGAACCGATTTTCATGAAATTGGCATGGATATAGTAGAAGATCCGGGGTCAAACATAGGCTAATTTTTTTTCAAAAATCAGTCCCTGGAGGACTGAAATAGGGGATGAAATTTTTATTAAAAGCAATTTGGATGACTTATTAGTATACTCGCAGGCGAAGCTGCGCGGGTCAGCTAGTAAATATTATGAATGCGAAAGTTTGGATGTATAGACGGATGTTTGTTACTCAATTACTCAAAAACGGCTACACCGATTTTTATGAAATTTTGCACACATGTGAATGATGATTTGGAATAATACACAGGAAACTTTTTATCCCGGAAAAATAAGTTGTTCTTGTGGGATTCACAAAAAAATATAATGCAGTGGGCTGCAGGATGCAACTAGTATTATAAATGTTAAAGTCTACCCGTCTTTCTGTCTGTCTGTTGTGGTTTCACGGCTAAACCGCTAGACCAATTTTGATGAAATTTGTCAAGGAGATAGTTGTAGACCTGCCTTCAAACGTAGGCTACTTTTTTCCTAAAATCGATCCCTTAAGACACAGTAGAGTAATATAACTCCCAAGCGAACATGCGTAGGTCAGCTAGTATTTTTTTACTAGAAGAGGGGGCAAACGAGCAGGAGGTGCACCTAATTTTAAGTGGTCACCGCCGTCCATGGACATCCGCAATACCAGAGGTTACCAGTTGCGCTGCCGGCCTTTTAAGAATTAGTAAGCTCTTTTCTTGAAGGCCCCCCAACTGATGTTCGTTTTAAAACACCCCTGTCGGTAACTGATTTCACAACAGAGTAATGCGAGGTAAAAAGTGCCGAGAGAAATGCACTGTTGTGGATTTCCAGACATCGAGATTCGAGATGGTGAGGGTGGAACGTCAAATTTTGACGCGATGTCCGATTAATCCAATAACTTGTCGGAATACTCCCCATGATAAAAAAGATAGAAGACGCAGAGTGAACTAACATCTCTGCACAATGCCAAAGAGTCAAGACGTTTCGAAATAGCCTGAAATACTTAGTATAAAAACAAAAATGTAATCTAATATATATAAAATACGTGTCACGTTGTTTGTCCGCTATAGACGTTGGAATGGACGCAACCTTTGCAGGTCAGCTAGGAGATCTATATATTAATACAAGAATAAGAAACTTTGTACCTCTTTTTACGCGAATTACGTCAAAAGTAGATTATAAAATTTGGCATAGTTAAAGTTTACATTCCGGAGGAGTGCAGAAATCTAATATTTTTAAATAATATGCATTAAAATACATTAAATGGATAAAAATAAACATTACATACTGCACATTACATTCATGAGTCTAAACTGACCATATAGTTTTTATCTTAAAACGGGACACTACGTTTATTTTAACTACGCATACAATAAATGATCGAAGGATGTATATATATTGTCTGTAGGATGTATATATTTTCAATATCTGATTGACCGAGCTTTGCTCGGTTTTTCACATACCCATATCTTGGGAACCGAGCTTTTCTTGGACCTTGATAAATCGATTCCTTGACCCGAAAAAACCCTAATTTGTGACTTTCATGAAAATCGTTGGAGCCGATTCCGAGATTAGTAGAGTAGATAATAGGTATAGATAATGTCTTCATGTATTATAACGTAATAACATGTAAAAACCGACTTTCAAAAAGTGATTACTGTGAATCCTATTTTGAATAAAATAATTTGACTTTGACTTTCATTCCAATTATGCACAAGAATTGCTCGTTTAAAGGTATTAAATAAGAAGAAATTGAATATCGGTGTGAAGTTAAATCTACTAAAATTTTGAATATTTGGAAATAAATAATTTTTCTATTGAAAGTTAAACATTTTAAGCGCGATTTTTGTGTACGGCTCATATCTTAGCAAATATCTGTCCAATTAAATAGGATTTCCTACGAACTGGTATACAATTTAAAACTTCTTGTGCCTTTATTGTGTATATTTTTCAGAAAACGGGACATTTTCACGTCTCTGAAATATACTTGGGGACACCGGGACAGAGTGATTCCTGAGGAAGGTTTATATATATATATCAACGAACAGACTTCACCTTATGTCTAGAAACTTTAAATTCATACAAGTACTACTCTTATAATGTAGGCATCTACTATGGCAGGATTTTTCAAAATTCAACCCCGAAGTGGTGCTAAAGAGAATAAAAATTTGTATGAAACTTTTTATTCCCTGGGCATATTTGCATGAAATTTCGAAAAAATGAGTACACAAAAATAATAAATTACGTGTTTAAGCATTTTTCAAAATTCGATCCCTAAGTGAGTAAAATAAGCGAAGTGGCTCATAAAAAAAGGTTAAATAAGTCCTAAAGTAATTATGCGCGAACGAAGCCACGGGTAACAGCCAGTAAATTAATAAAAATAAATAGTATACACTACGTTCATGTGACATGCATGATATATGTATATAGTACATGCATTTATACTATTTTTTTCAGCTAAGCCCTGTTATCAAACTTAAAAAAATATTGTTTACCCTATTTTCGGATTTCGACCACAGAGCGATATTTAAAATTTATGTAAAAAGCGTTATAACTAAATTAAAAGTCGAAATCGAGACGGTTTTTTGATCACATTTCAAAGCTAGTACCAATTGATTCTAAAAAAATTTGCACTCTGACGTATTTTAAAATAAACTTTATGCAGGTGTTTTTTAAGTTCAATATAGCTTTTTTAAGTAAATTTTTATTTAAAAGTTGCTCCAGACGGCGCGACGACCTGTCCAATTTATAGGTGGTGCAGGTTGTTCTGACATGTTTCAGTTTACGCTAGAAATCTACATTGTTTTTAAATCAATATGTATTTTAACAGAGTTTTAAAGCATCGTGTAGTCTATATTCAGATGTAATATTAGTAAGCAAGAAGAGCTCAGAGGATCTTCCAGCTATTTATACAATACAAAACATTGATTCAGCGAACACAATATTTCGCTATTAGATATATGACGAGTGTGTTATTATTTATTTAGATTTTAAGTGTACACTCAAAAAAAATATTAGGAAATAAAAGAAATCAAAGGAAATACTTCAAAAAAGGTAAAATATATCGTACAGCTAACCCTAGGAAAACAAAACACTTTGCACACTTTGCAAAAGAAATCACGGGTTACGAATGTACGATAATAAATTTTAATTGCATTTTTTTTAATATTTAAGTAGAAGCTACATTTTACTAATAAAAAAAAAATAGGTACAACCCTGACGGAAAACCAGGTCAAAATGTGGCGTAAGACATATAGGATATAGGATAAAAGATATTTCTAACAAGTTCCAAGACTAAGTTGAATTCAGCGTGATCCTTAATATGATGGGATATATATATTCTGCTTAGATATAGGCTAAAGCCTATACGTTGCTATCTGTATATTATTGTATTACAGATAGCAACGTATCCTTAACATCTTTGATATATAAACTGTGCTTCTCTCTTTCTATTAGGAAAGCCATCGACTATTTTCCTAGCTTATAAAAATATTATTTAATCTTTCCACTCACCTTAAATCCGTCCCCAAATAAACCTGTTTATCGCTAAACATTTAAACCCTGATACATATCTAATAACATTTCCTGTTGTATAACAGGTTATCATTAAGATTTATCGTCACAGACTAAAGCCGTTCGACGATTCATCGTTCAATATAAAAAGCAATAAGTTTTTCCTTGCGTTAACCCAAACTCTTCATTGGGAAATAGAGAGCATCGCCTAAAAGTAATTTACTTTTTTTGTTTATATCATAAGATAGCAAACAAGCAGATGGGTCTCCTGATGGAAAGAGTCAACCATCACCTATAGACACCAAAGCTGTAAATGGTGCGTTGCTATCTTGTGGCGAGGTCTAATGCCACATGCATAAGTTTACCGGCTACCTTACCCTCCAAACCGGAACACGACAGTGACAAGCACTGACGCTATTGCGGCAGGAATAGGTAAGGCGGTGTTACCAGACCCGGCCGAGACAATGCAGAACTCTACCACCTAGTAGCCACGATGGTAGTGACTTGTATAACCAATCGGTCTATTCTTCAAAGGAGCTCGGGACCAGCACGAGGAAAAACTACTTACTATAATATCGTCATCAATTGGTGGCGCTTTTTTAACCTTAACCATTTTTAGTATTTCTCGAGAACTGTAAATATCTCCACTCTGCAAACTTTATATATATTTGTTTTTTTAAAGGGCAATGGGCCCACCTCTCTTTCCCACCACTGTAACTTCTGTAAACCAGAATCAACAGCGGCAACCGTCCTGATAACCTCTGAGTTGCGAGCTCAGGGTGCCCTGAGGAAATGCTAAGCTGTCTTGGATTCCGTAACGAAATTAATCAGAAGTATATAGGAGGAGTAGCAAAATACATCCTGTTTCCCTCCCTTTTTAGCAGGAGACAGCAAAATGTTAAAAGCATAAAAATGCTACGAAATGAGACTTTTACAATCAGGTTAAGCCTGATTGCTATTGCACCACGGAAGTTTGGAAATTAGGGACCTACCAGAATGGCCTACTTAATTTTGCTTCCAGTAGTAAGTGTGACAGAATCGTTTGAAGGCACGGAAGTTCCCACGTGTACCCACAAGGTCGGAGTAATAAATTACACCGGATATACATTGGATACTATCAAGCATTTGGCGACGTTCGTTTTGCCAAATATTACACTCCCAAAGAATGTGATGTGCAGTTTGTTCATATTTACAGTTTAATGTAGAGCACTCGCAAAAAGGAGAAGGAACTAATTTAAACAAGAATAATTTAGCTTTAAAATTACCGTGGCTAGTCAGAAACTGTGCAACACAATGATCTATTTCTATCCAAGTTTTACTTAAGCGATCCCGGACGCATGGGAAAAAGTTATATAAATGCCGTCCTTTAGTTGAACAAGACCAACGCGACTGCCATTCATCAATTAATTCATTAGTAACGTCGATTACGGGATTAAAAACGCGACGTATTTTTTTTTTGAGCTTGCGAGTTGATAAATTCTGGGTTAGTAAAATTCCTAGAATTGTAATACATTGAAGCCCGACGCTGAATTTCTAAATAAATGGTAAGACGCCAGATAAAACGGGTAAAGCTTCGGAGCTTACAGTGCGATATGCTTTGCATAGAAATATTAGTGCTAGACGCTGATTTTGAAGTAGTTTGCACCGGATCGCACCACTCGTAACTTTATCAGCCCACGCTGAATAAGCATAACAAATACAACCTAAATACGTTGCGTTATAAATTATCTTTAAAGTGTTAAACGTTAAACTCCATGTCGAGGTAGCCGTGCCCGCAAAGGATAAGAAAACTTTATATTTATGTTAATACATGTTACACACTATGAGTCAAATTCCATCTAAATCAGTTTTTAAATTTATGCTTGATTGGATAAGAAATATCCTAACATATACAATTATATACGTATATGACAATTCGTCTAAATGTTTAGGAAGCGGCAAAAAATAAAGGTATTCTCTTGGTATTCTATGCTTTCCATCGTCGGCACCTGGTGAAATTCCATTACTGTTAGACACAATTAATAATACACTGATTTCACGTTACAACATATATATTTTTGGAATATTACTCAACCGGTTTCAGTTTTAAGCATCTTCAGAATTTATTCACTTTTCACTTCAGAGTTTCATCCTGAAGGTACTTAAAAAGTGAAATTGGTTGAGGAATACGCCGATAATGTATAATTTATAATAATAAATTCGGAAGGTTGAAGGTCTCTATTACTGCATAGAATAAAATAAATTCGAGACATTTAGGTACCTGCGGTCTTTTTAATAAACAAGTTTGATCAAGTACTCTCATTTAGCATTCATTCTATCTCATTCATTATAACGTTTTGTTATGTTGCAGTCGATGTGTAAGAATTAGCACTAATCTCCACGCATGCTCAAATAGTTTTATTAATACCGCCATTAAAACTTTCTACTCTGCTTACAAAGCTCAATCGTGCGTCGGGGGCTCCTTTGTACCAACATTTGGAATAAAATTTAGACTCCACATACAATAAGTCCTCGACAACGCATTGGCTAATGGTTACCTTGAAAAAATATTCTCACTATGACATTTCACCTGAAATGAAGTATTTTTATTCAATAAATAATTTTAAACGCACAAAAAAAAAGAAAAACTTTCTTCACGCCCATATATCCGGAGGTAGGCAGAAATACAACCAATGCACCCACAATCAGTCGAAGATCCTTAGTCCCTTAATGTGACAGATGCCAAGCCTATCGCCAACCGAACACTTATTCAATCCCGGGCAATATTGTTGTTATCAGAAAATTGAAAAACGCATTTCTTTAATTGCATGACCCGGAAATCGAACACGGGACCTCATGTGGTCAACACTGGCATTGGACTGCTAGAGCACAGAGGTTATTAGGGTATGGCGGTGATACCATACATGCCAGATAAGACGTTCGACTCTACCATGGTAGGTAAGATTGTGCGCCATCTTGTGATAACTCTACAATTAGCAATTAAAAATGTTCTGCCACACATGAGAGAACATTATGTATTATTACATATAAACAACGGTTCTTGTCTTAAATATTAAGAACTGCCTTTACTAATTAAAACCACGTAATCAATTTATATCACATTTATATTTCTTTTCACATTATTCATTACTCTAATAACATTATTTTATTCCTTAATTCTACATTCTATTTATGCTCATAATGAAATATAACTTAACAATACATTACCTTAAATTACTTTTGCACGTGTAAGAATGATCTCAACAGAGGCCAACTGTTGGGAACGTCTTGCTCTTTCGAGCATCCATTCCAAAGTGAACGTCTGTTAAAAACATTTAACTATTTTTGAAATTTAGGGATGCCAGTGCGAGAACATAAGTTTGCACATTTATAATATCGGGCAAAATCTTACTTTATTAAATGAAAACCTAACACTCAGTAAAACTACAGTAACCGACTTCCAACTACATATAAATCTGGAACCCTGAATCAGACCCTCATTAAGTTCCGCATGTACCAAACTACTTAAACGAATTTTATCATAGTTAAATTAATTTAACAATATTTAAATAAGTTGGTGCCAGCGGACCTTGATTTACACGGGACCAAACGAAAAATATACGTTACACTTTAAATCGTCGGCACTTTGTGAAACTATTTCAGTACAAAATTTATCAATTAACACAATAATAATATCGGTGGACACACATATTGATCTCATCCCAAAGTAAGCAAATCGTTTTGCTTATATTATGGGTATGATACTAAATATAGAAATACACAGGCCTCATTTTGTCACTTGTTTTTTGGCGGCACACTACTTTTCATTACTAAGTTCATAATGCTTGGCAACTCTTCGATATTTTCGAAATTTAAAACCCCCACAAAAAACCCTGGAAATACGTATATAAATACCGTAACATACATAATAAATACCCAAACCCAGAAATACAAACATCTGTGCTCATCACACAAATGTTTGTCCCTGTTGAAAATCGAACTATCAATTGGCGGAGTTAAGTGGAATCAAATATAAAAAAAATAATTGAGAACATCTTCATTTTTAGAAGTTACAAATCGCAAATGAAAATAAATTTAAAAAAGTATCTTCGCGCCCAGAGGCCGAGGTACAAGTGCACCCACGATTAGCCGAAGATACATGGTCCCACAAATGTAATAGGTGGCAAGCCTATCGCTAACCGGGCACTTCAAGTCAACTTTATGTTCATCAGAAAACTGAATAAACACTTTTTTTGTGCCCGACCCGGGAATTGAACCCGGGACCTCATGTGGTCAAAGCCAACGCTGGACCAATGGACCACAGAGGCGATGTATACACAGGTAAATTTAAAATACAATTATTTCGTTTCAACTATGATTGGATATATTTTTAACGCAGTACGATTGCAGCAACTGACTTTCCATTTCCTGTGTTTTCGGAATTCTCCATTAGATCTTCACTAAATTAAAATGGAACCTCACTGAATGTGAGGATACTTACCTTACCCAAACAAAAAATATTTCAAAATCAGTTTATAAATGACCAAGTTCATAAGTAACAAACAAAAGATCACTTACCATCAAGTGCACCTTCTGCTCGTTTTCTCCCTCTTTTATGTAAAAAAACATTAGGCGGAATTGATAATGTCTTCCTTTGGGAAAATCGGTTAAAAGTGAGATCAACTTTTCCAACTGCCTGAAACTTACCCTGAAGCAATCACGTTTATCGTGTTACATCAGAATGCAGGGAGGGATAAGGATCTGGCGATATTTTTCATTGTAAGGTTAATCGTTAAGATTTATCGTTTCAGATTATTCTGAACGACAAATTGATTTGTAGGTTTTAATCTAAACCCTTTTATCAAACGTTTTAGATCTTTATATTACCCTGACACGTTCATTCAATATGAATGTTGTTCGCTAGTCTAAACTTATAAAGAAAATGATTTGATTTTTTGTTTGTTTTTTTTTGTTACGATTTATTTCAAAAAGTGTTTGATCGATTAAAAATTCTTTCACCTTTAGAAAGCTTCATTATCCAGGAGTGTCATAGGCTTCTTTTAGCCGATTAATCAAAGGGAAGTAATAATTTTTGGTTATGGGATCGTAGTCGTAACTGCTAGTACCAAATATCGGGACCTTTTTATAAGAATAGATACTCTGTCCTTCTGCTAGGTATCTCATAAAAGGCGAGTAAAGGCTAATACGACTTATCAACATTGTAGTTATTGACTAGGTGATAAAATTCAGTTATGCAACGTCTTGCCCGGATTTTGGTACCACCGCCCTAGAAATAATTATAGATTGGGTAAGAATTTGTTAGAAATTATTGGAGTTTACTCCTTAAGAATCGGTTTTTGATATAAGGCGCCCGGTATGAGAAAAATGTGCGGAGTAAAATCAACTGAACGAATGACCTCGTTACATTTAACGGTAAACTTACGTATATGGCATTCTAGGCTTTCCATACAGATAGCAACGCACTATTAATATTTCTGTAGACTATAGACGATGATTCTCTCGTTATATCAGTGGAACCATCTCTGCTTGGTATCCTATGAAATAAAAGTAAAATAATTTTTAACGCAGTAAAACTGCACCAACCGACTTCCTATTCCCTGTATCTCCAGAACTCTGCATCAGATCTTCACCAAAATAAAATGGGACCACACGGGGAGTATATATACTCTCTCAAGCAAAAAAATAATTTTCAAAATCGGTTTGTAAATGATCGAGTTGCGAGGTGAGAAACATTAAATATCCCCATGTTGGTCCCGGGCTCCTTTAAAGAATAGGCCAACTGCCGTTCTGCCAGGCAGGTCGTAAAAGGCGACCGATTGGCTATACGATTCACTACCATCGCGCCTACTAGGTAGTAGAGCTCTGCATTGTCTCTGTCTGGTTCTGGTACCACCGCCTTATCTGTTCTTGCCGCAATAGCGCCAGTGCTTGTCACTGTCGTGTTCCGGTTTGAAGGCTTAAATAGCCGGTAAACTTAAGCGCAGCATTAGACCTCGCTACAAGATAGCAACGCACCATTAACATCTTTAGTGTCTATAGACGATAGTTGACTCTTTCCGTCAGGAGACTCATCTGCTTGATTGCTATCTTATGACATAAAAAACAAAAATAAAACAAAAATATGAAATGTTATAGAACTTTATAAATCTTTCGGTAATCGTAAAGGATAAAATCTGTATGAAAACATAAGCTTTTCATACAATATACGAAATTTGAGCGCGAATCACCTGAGGATTGCAGTTTAATATCAGTTGGCATTTGAGGACGGATCCCGGGTTAATCCGCGATAACTTTTATATGAATCGTCGCGTCTGTGCAAGGCTTATGAGGGTTTACTCCAATATTAAGATGTAAGAAAACAAACGAAAAAAGGTGATTTGAAGGTATCAGGATGTGACACAAAGAAATAATTATATAAAATACCATTTTTGGTATGTATAGGCGATGTCTCTGTCTCTTTCTTTTGCATAATGATACTAAAGATGTCAATGATGTTGCTATCCATGTGGTGTAGAGGAAGATTGTGATTTTGTTATGTGAATTGGGGGGTAGATGGTTTTCCTGATGGACAGAGTAACCATTACCTATAGATACTGTAGATATTAATGATACGTTGCTGTCTGTATGGCGGGATGGACTTGCCAAAGACATAAGTTGGCAGGCTAAATCAAAACATGACCATGACCAGCACTGACGCTATAATAATAATAATAATAATAATAATCTTTATTAAACTAAAAAATTAACAAACAGTTGTATGTTGTTGAAGTCCCCTTTTAAGCACATACGAGCTTGTGTCAGGAGACTCCACTCCTCTATAACTATTTTTACATAAACTTATATCTACAAGTAAAAGGTTTTACAATTACATATTTTTGCTCATATTCATTTATATTTTACTTTATTATTTACATTATAACAATTATTTACATATTTATATAAAACAGTTTGATTTGTCTGCTAAAGCGTGAATAATTAATGTGTGTATTTGAGTGTGTGTGTGTGTGGTGTGTGTGTGTGTGTGTGTGTATGTATGTGTGTGTATTTTTGTGTGTGCGTGTGTGCATACGTGCGTGTATGTATTTCGATGTGTCTGTAAAAATTAATTTATCATATTTTATAGAATAAAGTTTTCTATGTCCTTATAAGTTGCTTGTACTAACCATTTAGTTATATCCTTTTTAACTTCGTATAGATGTTTCTTATATATGTTTAATTCTTTATTTATTTTATTGTAAAGATATGTTGCTCGATAATTGAATTGTGCACTTGCAAATTTGGTTTTTGTTAGATTTAATTTCAATAAGTTATGCTGTTTTCTTTTTTGTTCACTACTTGGAGTGTATGGAAGATTTAAGTGTTTTTTTGTTATTATGCTTCTAATGTACAATTTTCTTACAGATAATAGGTTACTAATTTTATATAATTTATCAGTAGGAAAGTCAGTCCTTTTAAAATACATAATTTTTATTAGCGCACGTTGTACCCGTTCCAGTTCAAGAAATCTAACTTTAGATGCACCTCCCCAAACCGGAATACAATAGTTGAGGATGGCCTGTGCTAAAGCACAATATATGCGATTTAATAAGGGTGTCTTGTTGGACTTATCTGCTTTTTGCATAGGAACCATGTGCCTTAGTGTTTTAAAAATCCATGTAAGTTTCCTAAGCCTAACCATCAGATGTTCAATATGTGGATGCCAAGATAGTTTTTGGTCTAATATAACTCCAAGATATTTAGTGCTCTCAACTTTTTCTATTTTTGGACATTGGCAATTTCTTTTCAGAGTGTTACCGCAAGAAGTGTGCATTCTGATTCCAAGATCGTTAATAGGTTGACTATTATTATATATGCTAAAACATATGTAGTTAGTTTTACCGGTATTTAGTGAAAGAAGATTATTGTTCAACCATTTAGCTACTCTTGTTAGCCCACGCTCAGAATGATTTTTCGTCTCTTCCCAAGAGGATCCGGCAAAAACTATAGCTGTGTCATCAGCATAGGAGAAAATTTTTGCATTTTTTATTGTCATATTGTCAATTGCGGTTACAATAATAATAATAGGTAAGTTTGTGTGTTTGTATAATAATATAATTTTTAATATATTATATTAATATTGTATAATAATATAATATATTGACAGAAAACACTATTTGTTTATATTTATTTTTATAAAATTGTATTTTTTAATGATTATATATATATATATATATATATATATATATATATATATATATATATATATATATATATATATATATATATATATATATATATATATATATATATATATATATAACGAAAAACTTTGTACCCTATCTATACATATAATAAAATCGTAGGAAAGTCAAAAAGTCAAAACTGTACATTGAATATTTTTTTAAAAGAATACTTGGGGCGTGATCTACAATCGATATCGAAGCCAAAAATATAGTTTTTAGAATTTTTGTCTGTTTGTCTGTGTGTATTCCGGGGTAAACTCAAAAAGTACTGCATGGATTTACTTCAAATTTTGCATGAATATAACAGGTAACAGGTCGGGTCAACATATAGGCTACATATTATCACGCTATCACCTAGCGGCTGGGTGCTGTGCGGAGTAAACGAAGTCCGCGCGGACGAAGTTGCTGGCAACAGCTAGTTAAAAGATAAAGAATAAGGCGAACGGTGGAGTGTAAAATTTTGCACAGTAAAAGTATACATTTCGGAGGACCGTAGAAACCTAATATTTAAAAAAATGCGTTAGAAATACATATAATTAATTAAAATAAACGTAACACATAATACACATTTTTCCCCGTGTTGGTTCCGGGCTCCTTTGAAGAATAGACCTACCGTTCTGCCAGGCAGATCGTAAAAGGCGACCGATTGGTTACGCGAGTCACTAACATCGTGGATTACTAAGGTGGTAGATAGAGTACTGCATTGTCTCGCCCCGGTCTGGTACCACCGCCTTACCTATTCCTGCCGCAATAGCGTCAGTGCTTGTCGCTGTCGTGTTCCGTTCCGGTTTGGAGGGTAAGGTAGCCGGTAAACTTATGCATGTGGCATTAGACCTCGCCACAAGATTGCAACGCACCATTAACATCTTTGGTGTCTATAGACGATGCTTGATTCTTTCCGTCAGGAGATCCATCTGCTTGTTTGCTATCTTATGATAATACACTCATTTGACATATATATATATATATATATATATATGACGGCGTCCGCGTCATCAAATGCAAGAATATTGTAAACAACAGGTGTACGCCCGAGCCACCGAGCGCATCGTTCGATATCCCTACTACTCAAATTGTTTTGCTACCTGTATAAAAGGCTCTGAGCGCCCCCCGTTCGGGCAGTCTTGGCTCTGGCGTGGCTCGGTACACTTGTTGTATCTTGCTAGCAGCTTATCCTTGACTCTTGGATAATTAATTTGTGCAAACAAGTTAATTATTATTGTCAACTATAAATTAGTCGCAGTACAATTTATAATGGACTATCTATTGCTTAAATTATGACTTATTTGTAATAAGGAATAATTAAGTTACTTGGAATTGTTAAACGAGAACTAGTCATTAAATAATGGAAAGCTTTATTAGTGATCTTATGTTATTTTTGATATTTGATACAAGTTGAACAAAATATAAAGAGTTGTTATATCACCACATCCTCATTTTATTTATCGTATCTGACCCTCTTATACTATATATATATATATATATATATATATACTAGCTGAGCCCGCGACTTCGTCCGCGTGAAAAAATAAAAAAAAATACCCTAAGGTACTCGCTATCATATCAGCTATCTTCCTGTGAAAGTCTCGTCAAAATCGGTCCAGTCGTTCCAGAGATTAGCCGGAACAAACAGACAGACAGACAAAAATTCTAAACAATGTTATTTTGGTATACGTACCGTGTATACATCCATATACATTTAGTAAAAACGGTTATTTTAATATTACAAACAGACACCCCAATTTTATTTATTTGTATAGATGGCGTCAACGTTTGCATTTCTTGCAGATAAAATTGCCCTTACACACATCAATTGATTTTTTTTTTTTGGTAAATCTATCATATCCGAATTCCGGGTACACTTTAAATATCAAGTCTTTAATGTTGGTTACGATTTCACGAAGGTCTTTATCTATGTAAAATTTTTTTGTAGCCTGATTTAGGAACTTTCCCCTAAGTAACCACTAACCAATCAATATGATCTTGTTTGGAAAATTTGTGCTTCTTCTACCTAAATGATTGCTCATGTTGGTATACCTACAGCTTCAAAAATTAAACAGTTTTCCACAATGGCGAAGATTTGAAGCAAGATTTAATAATATCATAACTACAAATCCTTATTAAGTAGCTATACAAATACAGTACTTACACCTACTTACTAACGAATTAGACACATATCAGGCCAAAGCGAACGATCATGTATCCCTCAACAACACCGTAAAATAAACAAAATAGATCGAATATTCAGCTACTACAAAGTAAAGTGATTTTTTTCAAAGAAGGAAAATCCAACGTCCAAAAAGGTATATTATACCTTTAACCTCTGCGGCCCGCGCGGAGTAGACATGTGACCGGCTCCTTTCGCAATAGACCTCTTTGATACGGAACGTTGGATTTTCCTTCTTTGAAAAAAATCACTTTACTTTGTAGTAGCTGAATATTCGATCTATATATGGAATTATATATATATATATATATATATATAAATATATATGGAATCATATTATGATTCCATTCATGTACCTTAAAAAAACCGGCCAATTGCGAGTCGAACTCGCGCCTCAAGGGTTCCGTACCATAATCTATAAAAAAAACGGCAAACAATCACGTTTGTTGAATGGGAGCCTTCTTAATATTTATTTTATTTTAATTATTTATTTTTAAAATGATTTTATGCAAATGCAAAAGTGAGTTTATGCAAAAAAACACGTTTGTTGTATGGTGGTCACTCTTAAATATTTTTTTTTAGTTTAGTTTAGTTATTATAGTGGCAACATAAATACCTACATCATGTGTGAAAATTTCAACTATCATGGTTCATGAGATACAGCCTAGTGACGGACAGATAGATAGACATACGAACGCACGGACGGACAGTGGTGTCTTAGTAATGGGGTCCCGTTTTAAACTTTGAGTATGGAACCTTAAAAAGTATAGTAAAGCCAACGCTCTCACAGTTCGGCTCTTCTCGGCAATGTTCGGTTCTCGTTCGGCGGTCAGAGTAGTGCGCCGCATCGTGCACACTGCACACAGCCTTTCGGTTAATACCTAGATAGTACCTAGGTATGTTGAGTTATTTTCGTTTTACATTTTTTTTAAACTATGCATCTAAATAACGTGGTAAAAGAGCCAAAGTTTGTCATCCTAAGATCTTCGTGTTGATGAAGTACTTTTCGTTAGTAAGGATTAATATGATAAGGATAAAAATTCACCTATTAATTTTCTATAATTTTTCGACTCAAAATTCCTTATTGTGTTGTTGTTATAAGAGATAGATATATAGTGTCGCGGACTTTTTTGTGCATCTACTAAAAACCAATATATTTGTAGTACATTGACTTACGTGTACTTAAGCATTACGCCAGCAAGCGCACGCGGATACAGCCGTTCGATACCGCTTTTTCTTCCGACTTATTTTACAAATATCGATATTTTAACCACGCTAAGAATAATGGTAACGTAATCCTCATGAATGTAGCTATCATTAATCATACACAAAAATTTTTTCAATCCGACTTGTAGTCTTGGGTAGCTCGCGAGCGACCTAGGTGGGAAGAGCGCTCTTTTAGGTGAACTATGCGAACTAGTTCATTGAAAATCCCGCTCTTAGTTCTTTTTATATTTCTGTTAGCGTCTACTTTACTAGACAGTGGCACTATGTGACCAACCGAGTTATTTACTTTTACTGTGCGCGCCTTGATATTTCGATAATCGATATCGATACTAAACAACTTCAAATCCCCATGGTTAAAATTTTATCAAATCATTTGAAATCATAACAATCGTCAACTGAAGTATTGCTGGCTAATTATCAAAGAGAATACTAATACTATTTACGTCTTATTTTACGGTAAGTTTAATTAAAATTAAAAAAAATCTCTTCTATTCCTATTTATTGTTACAAATAATTGATTATTATTATTATATATCACGTTAATTATGACTAATTATTAATATAAATCATTTTATTTTTTCGTTTTTATTTCGATAAAAGATTTTATGTGCCATAACAAAAAAGTCAACTTTAATTATTGTAAAAATTCATACTTTTTAAGTATTCTAATTTAATTACACATTATACTAGGAACTAGCCTAGCTGTTGACTAATCATTAATATAAATTATTTTATTTTTCATTATTTAAATAAAAAATCTCATATAACATAAATGGACGTGTAAAATTTTCATGTAATACTTTGTATTTTTTAAATAACAATAAACAAAACTTACAATAATCATAACTATATTTTTTCTTTATTTATTGTTCTTAATAAATTATTTCAAAAAAAGAACTAATGAACTAATAGAACGAACTAGTTCATCCTTGGATTTTGAACTAAATTGAGCGCTCTCTGTAGTGACCGGTTAGGCCCAAGCCTACCGACTTGTAGTTCCAGGAATTAGCATTTAGCGCATTCAATGAACAAACATTAACATACTCGTATCATATCATATCATATAATAAAGATAATTCTAACCTCAACGATTTAATTACATGTGTATGTGTTTCAATACGTTAGCGCGATGTATTTTCGTACAGCGACATCTAGTTAATGTGCTCTACGTTACGCTTTATGCTCCGCTTTCTTTCGATTAATTTTATTTCCTGTGGGAACGAAATATTTTCCCGCGGTAAAAAGTAGCCTATGTTCGTTCTCGACGTCTTATCTATGTTTATGCCAAATTTCATCAAAATCGGTCCAGTGGTTTAAGCGTGAAAGCGTGACAGACAGACAGACAGACAGACAGACAGAGTTACTTTCGCATTTATAATATTAGTATGGATTTATAATTGGAATCTCGGAATCGGCTCCAACGATTTTCATGAAAGTCACAAATTAGGGGTTTTTCGGGTCAAGGAATCGATTTATCAAGGTTCCAAGTCCAAGAAAAGCTCGGTTCCCAAGATATGGGTATGTGAAAAACCGAGCAAAGCTCGGTCAACCAGATATTATATATAATATATAATAAATATATAATATTATATAAATATATAATAAGAACAATGTTATGATTTTATGATTTGTTGCAGGCACTAAACATAAATCAACTAATCTATATATGTATATAAAAATCAATCCTTATTTTCCTTGGTCACGACATCACGCCTGAATGGCTGGACCAATTTCGGCAATTTTTTTTGTTGTGTTTTTAATTGTAAGGAAAAGGTTCTTATAAAAGAAAATATTAAGAAAATTGTGCGGAAAATTAGAAAATTTAAGAATACTTAACCACCATATAAAGTTTAATGCCATTTTGGCTGCGTGGAAGGACAATCCGTAGACTTATATAAATTACGTGTCACGTTGTTTGTCCGCTATGGATTCCTAATATGTAAGGCAAAAAAACGTTTGCCGGGTCAGCTAGTACATAATATATTACGGCCGGTTTCCGAAACGCAAATTAATTTTAACAAGCAATTAATCTGTGTTTAATATAATTTTTACAAGCAAATGATCTGTTAAACACAGTTTAAATGGTTGTTAAAATTAATTTGCGTTTCGGAAACCGGCTGTTAGTGTCTTACGTCTAGATCTTAGCTTACCATCAGGCGAGATCGTGGTCAAGCGCTTCCCTATCGATAATCACTACATAGTATAAAACAAAGTCGCTTTCTCTGTCTCTCAGTATGTCCCTATGTATGCTTAAATATTTAAAACTACGAAACGGATTTTGATGCGGTTTTTTTAATAGATAGATTGATTCTTCAGGAAGGTTTTAGTATATAAACCTTCCCGATATTGCCACGGGAACAAAAGCTACGTGGGTGAAACCGCGGGCAGGTTGCTAGTAATAATAATAAAAAAAGTTTTACGAGTAAAGTGTTTAATTAGTGTTTAAACATTCAAGGCGGCGAGACGTTGCCGAACTAACCACCTAGTAGTTACGATCGTAATGACACGTATAGTTAATCTTTCATCTTACAAACTGCCAGGCAGAATGGCTGATGGGCCCCCAAGTTGTTCCGGGTCCGCTGCAAAGAACAGACCATTATACCAGGCAGTTTGTAATATGCGAATGATTGGTTATACGTGTCTTTATTATGGTGACTGTTAGGTCGTAGAGTTCCGCAACGTCTCACCGGCCACCGCTTTACCTATTCCTGCCGCAATAGCGTCAGTGCTTGCCAATGTCGTGTTCGGGTTTAGAGGGTTAGGTAGCCGGTACATTTATACATGTGGCATTAGACCTCACCACATGATAGCAACGCACAATTAACATCGGTTAACAGTGGTAACATGCCTTACTCAGTCCAGCCGCAATTAGTCATAGATGTTTAATTCAGACATAACCATAACAGAATTGAAGCTATTATACGTTGATCTGCTAGCTGAATGGGCTTTTATCAGAATAGCTCAACAGGGAATAGCTGATCGCAGTCGAGCTTTGGAATTTAATTAGTGCATTACATGAAGCACGATTAAACGAATTTACGGCCGACAGGGAACACTGGTTTACATAAACGCTTAACCTTTTAGCAGGGTCGCCTTTAAAGAAAATACCACCTTTTTTCTATATATATAAAAATTAATTGCTGTTCGTTAGTCTCGCTAAAACTCGGGAGCGGCTGAACCGATTTGGCTAATTTTGGTTTTGAGTTAATTGTTGTAGTCCAGGGAAGGTTTAAAAGGTGAGAAAATATAGAAAAAAAGAGTAGTTAAAAGGGAGAGCAAAGTTTGCCGGGTCAGCTAGTATAATAATAATAGTGTTCACTCGACAAATTACACTTACTGATCTAACCCCAATGTAAGCAAATTATTTGCTTGTGTTATGGGTGTTAACGATACTAATACAGAGAAATATATGTAAGTACTGGAATATATTTAATAAACACCCAAACCCGGAAATACAAACATTTATGCTCATCACCCACTGCTTGTCCCCGTCGGTGTTCCGTCGATTGCGTAGTTAGTCAGCGTCGCTAACCATTCGACCAACGGGCCTGTCTATATATCATAAGATAGCAAACAAGCAGATGGCTCTCGTGATGGAAAGAGAATCCTAGAAATCCTTTAACGTCGTAATGTTTATTAATTATATTTATCTATATATGATTTTTACGTATATTTATCTCAACACTCAACACTCAACTAATGGGGCTATGTTATAAAAGCCCGGACAAGTGCGAGCCCGACTCGCCTACCGAAGGTTCCGTACAAATTTTTAGGTATATTTTTTTTCGAGCTTTTTCCAAAATTCGGTCTCTAAAACCTTTGCAACTTTAAATGCTCTATTTTTTATGATTTAACTAGCTGTTGCCTGCGACTTCGTCCGCGCGGACTTCTTTTACTCCGCACAGCTCCTCCCTGCTAGGTGATAGCGTGATAATATGTAGCCTATATGTTGTAATAATATTCATGCAGAATTTAAAGTAAATCCATGCAGTACTTTTTGAGTTTACCCCGGACATACATACAGACAAATAGACAAAAATTCTAAAAACTATATTTTTAGCTTCGATATCGATTGTAGATCACGCTCCAAGCATTCTTTTAAAAAAATATTCAATTACAGTTTTGACTTTCCTACGATTTTGTTGTATGTAGAGATAGTTGTAATTTCAACTCGAAACCTCCCCGTGTTCCTGGGATAAATGGTCTTGAGACGGACGAACAGACTGACAAACAGACAGTCTTTTCGCCGTGTTGGTCCCGGCCTCCTTTGAAGAATAGACCAACTGCCGTTCTGCCAGGCAGGTCGTAAAAGGCGATCGATTGGCTATCGAGTCACTACCATCGTGGCTACTAGGTGGTAGAGTTCTGCATTGACTCGTCCGGGTCTGGTACCACCGCCTTAACTATTCCTGCCGCAATAGCGTCAGTGCTTGTCGCTGTCGTGTTCCGGTTTGGAGGGTAAGGTAGCCGGTATACTTATGCATGTTGCATTAGACTTCGCCACGAGACAGCAACGCACCATTAACACTTTTGGTGTCTATAGGCGATGGTTGACTCTTTCCATCAGGAGACCCATCTGCTTGTTTGCTATCTTATGATATAAAAAAAAGACAACAAAGTGCGTTGTTGCGCAAACAAGGGCTTTGTTTTTTCCTTTAAGGTGCAGAACCATAAAACACAAAACAGGTGTGTTATTTCAAAAAATTGTTATTTATTTATTTAACAGAAATTAATTTTTGTAGTTTGTTATCAATATTTAGTTGATGTTAGATTGTACTAGCTATATCTGGTCCCCGACCCTCGAGATGTGGAGATCACTTCATGCAAATTGACAATATCGCTGACGGGACAATATGGCGCGGTCTACATTCTCGAGGACAACAATTATGCTGACCCATTTGTCCTGGCTGACAAAAATTATTTTTTATAGTATCATAAAAAATCAGCTCTGATAATTGGAAGTGACGAACGCCCTCTGAACACAAGAACAAGAGTTAGAACATCCTCCTTCAGGGTTCAGTCATTTATTATTAGGAACTAGCTGTTACCCGCGGCTTCGCACGCGCATATTTACTTTAGAACCTATTTAACCTTTCTTTATAAGCTACTTCCCTTATTTTACCCCCTTAGGTATCGAATTTTGAAAAACGATTAAACACGTATTTCATTATTTTTTTTTATATTCAATCCATACGAAATTTCATTGAAATATGTCCAAGGAATAATAAGTTTCATACAAATTTTTATCCCCTATTTCAGCCCCTTCGGGTTTGAATTTTAGAAAATCCTTCCTTAGCGGATGCCTACATCATAAGATTAATACGTACATACATATCTTCACGCCAGATCCCTTACGGGGTAGGCAGAGATAACCGAGTGCCATACATCAGGGTTCTTGCAGGCTTGTCTCGCTTCCTACACATTCATCACTCTCTTCATACACACACGCCGGTTGCGAAGACTCTTGACACCACCTTCGGACAGTACTCGATCAATTTGATCGTGGTATGTCAGTCTTGGTCTTCCCCGGTACCTACATCCTTTCACATTCGCATTGTATATCTGTTTTGTTAACCTTTCATCTACCATCCTTTCTACATGTCCGAATCAACGGAGCATGCCCTTTCTCATCTTTACATCGCCACTTTCTTTCAAACCTAACCAGAGAGGCTAGGTTACTCACTTCGACATTACGAACCCGGTCCGTGAGTGTCATACCATATATTTTTCTTAGCGAACTCATCTCGACCGCGTTGATTCTACTTTCATGCCCTTTCTGACATACCCAACTCTCGCTTCCATACAATAGCGTTGGGATAAGCACATGATTATGCAGGGCTAGACGGGCACCCTGACTTAAAATTGTGCTATTAAGTAATCTCCTTAACGCTCCATTCAATCTGTTCCCTGCACACACTCTTCTTTCAACATCAGCGGTGTATCTTCCATCCCTGCTAAAAGCACATCCAAGATAAACAAACTCATCCACTTGTTCCAGCACTACATCATCGACCACAACTCTTACATCCGTTCTGGTTGCTTCTCTTTCAAATACTAAAACTTTTGTTTTCTTCGCAACCAAATGTAAGCCCATACTTTTACAATCCTCATTCATAACTGTGACCAGTGATTGCAGCTCAGATGGAGTTGAGCCTAGAAGTACAGCGTCATCTGCATAAAGCAGGCAGTTCACCACTAGATCACTCATGCGTTTTTCACCCACATTCAATGACCTCAATCTTTGGATACACTTATCCCGATATAGAATAAACAGACGAGCTGACAACACACAACCCCGCTTGACGCCGATATTGACATCGAACCAGGGCGATATGTTGCCGTCCACCCACACACGCTTTGCAATCTCAGTACATGGATTGCAAAGCACGCACCAGACGCCCATTTATCCCATAACTAGGAAAAATGTCCCAAAGTTTCTTTTGCACAACTCTATCAAACGCTTTCTTCAAATCCAGAAAACCGCAGAAAACCTTCTGGCCGACAGCCAGATGCTTCTCTACGATGTTGTGGAGTGAGAAACTTGATCCATACATCCTCTTCCAGAGAAATACGTGTGCGGAATTTCAAGTTTCTGGCGCTAAAGGTATATGGCCTGTGCGTTGATACATCAGTCACTTTTGCCTTTTATATTTTTTTATTATTTATATATATATATATATATATATATATATATATATATATATATATATATATATATATATATATTTATTGTTCGTTTAAAGGTATTAGATAGGCAAATAATGTTTTATATAAAAATATAAAGCCTTATTTGTGTAAAAATATATTTACAATTAAAAAAAATATAATTGTACTATAGAAACGTTTTTTATTATCATATAAATAAATAAATATCACTGGACAAATTACACAAATTGATCTAACCCCAAAGTAAGCAAATTATATGTTTGTAGTATGGGTGTCAGTCAACGATACTAATACATAGAAATACATATATAAATACTCTAATATATTTAATAAACACCCAAACCCAGAAATACAAACATCTGTGCTCATCACACAAATGCCTTTCCCTGCCGGGAATCGAACCCGAACCCCATTGCTTGCGTAGTCAGGGTCGCTAACCACTCGACCAACGGGGCGGTCCATATCTTATATATATCTTCTTTATTTTTAATAGAGCCTTCCCGCAAAGACCTACAAAAAAATATTTGTAGGTCTTTGCCTAACCGTTAAAGTATTGAAATTCCGATTATATAAAATTCTGATTCCCTGAACACGAGTGATTTACAAGCTTTGGAACTATAAAGTAAAAGTATTCCTGTCTTCCCAAAGGTCGCCTTGGCATTTAATTTTGGTATCACAAAGCGCGGAAACTTACTCCGTGTCCAGGCGCCATTTTGGGCAGCCATTATGTAGATCACGTTGTTACGGCAACCTGATATTTTTATTATTCGCTGTGACTAAAGTTATTTTAGTTTCTTTGATGTCTTTTGATGACCAAACGAACATTTTAGTGCGGAGGCGTAGGTTTTTTAAAGATTCAATATCACGCGTATTGCAAATTACTTATATTCACTTTTGTTGTATTCAGTCATAGTAATTGACGTTTTTTTAAGCTATTGCATAGCTTCTATCGCGGGCCTTGAGCGTGGAGACCGAATCCAGAAATTCCGTAACGAAAAAACCTAACACCCCCCACTCCGACCGGCACAGCGGTGATACTTTTTAGTTTTTCCATCTGTCGATAAATACCAGAACTTTTAATGACTTTTTGAAATATCACGCTTGTCTCTTTAGTTCAGCAACCCGCCTTTAGATGGCATTGGTTGTATTGGAAAACTACCGTAATCAGCTGTTTGTAAGAAAGTATATAGATGTATAGGTATTTATCATCTACGTACAACAGTGAATATCTGTACTCGTATAATTTGTGTACAAAGTGTCTTAAATATGAATATTTTTATCGGTCACCACGCTCAAAGTGTAACTTGAATTAATATCAAAGGAAAAAAAAACAAAGAAAAAAAAATACTGCATAAATGAAATAAATATATAATTGTAATTGCATAAGTTGATAAAAAATGCTATGCAATAGCTTTACCGCGGCAGTCTCCGAGTGCCACACGTCTTTTTTTTTATTTAATTTTTTTGATGGTTTGTCATAAGCCAACGAGCTCATGGCTTTTCTTGGTGGAAAGATGTCATCGTATAAAAATTGCAAATATGGTGATTTGATTTGATAATTTGATTGTATTTCCATCCGTGTGGGGGATTGAAATGCCACATGCTAAGTTTATTGGCTGCATTAGTTTCAAAAACGAAATGCGGTACCTAGTGGCAGGCACTGACGCTATTGTGGCAGGAATAAGTATGCCAGTGGTACAAAACACGGCTGAAATGTTGCAGAACTATGATCTAGTAGTCACGAAAAAACGATGACAGCAACAAATCTATAATCTAAATATATTTATATATATATATATATATATATATATATATATATAAATATATAGGTATATATTATTAGCCTATATTATATATTATATATTGTTAGCCTATATTATATATAGGTATATAATATAGGCTAACAACTAAGAAGATCACGAGATAGTGTTCTATATCACGTAGAGTGTGTAGTATCACGAGATAGTGCCGATCGATTGTGGATTATCAATAGGATATCGATATTCTATCGATAGTAGTTCGATAGAAGTACTATCGATATTATAATCGATAGTATCGATTAAATCGATAGTATCGATGCTATCGATTTTCGAAAGGATACAATACTATTGGAAAAATAAAATAATATTAATACTATCGATAGTATCGTATCTCCCAGTCAGAAAAGTATCGATCCTATCGATAGTATCTGTACGGTTACGTACATTGGTGATATAAAAAGGGCCGACAAGGCATTAATAAAAAGAGGCGATACAGTCACGGCGAGCGCGAGTCGTTTAACTTAACGATTATAATAAACATCGCGTATCTACCAACTTTACTTACTTCATTTATCGCCTTCTCAAACTGCAACTAACTACGTGTACAGGTTACTAACTGATAGCCCGTACAGTATCGATACTATTGAATTTCTAAGAAACGATAGTATCGACAGTATCGGTGCTATCGATAGTATCGTAAATTAGCATACAATCGATAGTTCAAAACAATCGATGGTATCGATACTATAAATTCTATCGCTACTATTGTTTCCTAGACATTCAATAGTATCGATACTATCGATAGTATTGATTATTTTTTAAATTAGGAAACACGATACTATAGATAGTATCGATAGTATTGCACTTAGCAGATTGTGTTGTATTCTTCTAAATCATCGATTAAATCGATAGTCGATAGTATCTATAAAATCGATACAATCGATGGTTGTATCGATGGTATATGCTTTTTTCGATTAAAACTATCGATGACGGAACTATCGATAGTTTGGCAACACTATCACGAGATTTCTTTTATTGTTAAGATTTGTTGTTATTGCTACAACAACTCCCCGCAGCAGGAAGGCACTGAACGTTATACGCTCAAACACCATCTCCCGGCAGGGAGTGTTGACTCCCCGCTTGGCAAACACATTTCTAATGTGTGCTAGTTTGGTTGCTGAAGTTAACATACTTATAATGATACTAGACTACACGTATTAACTAACCGAGTCTTGCAACTTGGTGCATGTAACCTTTTTACAGGTTGGTTGGTCTTTGTACAGGTTGACACGTGAAGTTTGTATTATGACTAAATTGAAGGATATGATAGTTAATGGACATTTGAAACCAATAAATAATTAAATATTACGGGAAAAATTACACGAATTGATCTAGCCTTAAAGTAAGCAAATTATTTGCTTCTATTATAGGTGTTAGTCAACGATGCTAATACATATGTAAATACTGTCACATACATAATAACCACCTAAACCCGAAACAGAAAATACAAATATGCTCATCACACAAATGTTTGTCCCTGTCGGGAATAAAATCCGGGCCCTCTCGATTCGTAGTTAGTTTCGCTATCCCCTCGACCAACGAGATGCAACCAAATATTTCACAAGGCTACGTGCTCAACCCCTAATCGCCAACTAACGAAATGGTGAATCATGGTGAACCAGAAAGTCAAGATGTTAGGTCTGATTTGCTCACCCTGCAAGGAACCGACGTGATTATAATTTTGTTTGAAATGTAATTGTTAGTAACGAAAGCCTCTTCAAATATGCCATAATGCTTGTTTCTCCCCTGAAACAGCTTTGCTGTGTTTCACAGAGAAGGGCAAGACAGGCAGTGTAATTACTGGCACCGAGACTTGACATCTTATGTCTCAGGATAAGCAACGCATAAGTGATCTACCTGGGCTAGTGGTAAAATAGTTTATATTCATTGGCGACGTCGACCACTTACCATCAGGTGGCACGGCTGCCAGTTTGTTGCCTATCCAACTAACAATATATATATATATATATATATATATATATATATATATATATATATATAAAATCTCGTTGGTTGAGTGAACTAACTACGGATAAACGGATTCGGGTTCGATTCCCGACAGGTACAAATATTTGTGTGATGAGCATAGATGTTTGTATTTCTGTGTGTGTTGTCTTTGGGTGTTGATTATGTATATAACAGTATTTAAATATGTATTTCTATGTATTAGTATCGTTGCCTAACACGCATAACACAAGCAAATAATTTGCTTACTTTGGGATTAGATTCATGTGATTTGTGCAGCGGTATTATTATTATATTATTATCTCGAAATATCTTTCTTTTTTCCCACTCTTTTCCTATTTGAGGAAAGAACTTTATGCTTCCTCTATGGTATAAAGATACACAAACAATTTTGTTAATGGTAAGAATGACACATGACACATTTCGCAATAATAACGGAAGCGCACTCTCTGAATGGTGTAATGACTGCAGAAACAGCGCGATGCCATTTGGCTACGGCCCTTCTATGGCTTGACACATTCAAGATAATGCATATTTTCGTTTCTTTTTGCTATGCGAATAATTTGCGATTTTATGTTGTATTTTTGGTTATTAGAATTAATATTTGGACTTTTTTACATACATACATGTGTGCTCGAATAGATTTATTAATATAACTATAAATGGATTTAAATCTGGCGGCAACTTTGCCCTGCTAATTTAGTCCACCGTAAGTGCATGTTGAGTGCAACAGAGAAAAACGCGCCCAAAAATTTGCACCTGTATTTCTGAAGCTACAAAAAATTTTGGTAGATCAACATTTTTTTCATGTTTTTATAGATTTTTTGTAGCGTCAAAATTACAGGTGCAAATTTTTGGGCGGTATTTTCTCTGTTGCACCCAACATGCACTTATGGTCGATAAAATTCGCGGGGCAGAACTACTATTGACTTATTAAAGTGAAACTTCTATAAAATCGTTGTGATTTGAAACTCGATGAAACGGAATTGCGTCATGATAAATCAACAAATTATGTTTGCGAGAGAATGTGATAGAATAAATCAGAGTATTACCGGTTTCAAAACCGCCAGATATATATATAATATTATGTTCCATTAATATTATAATTATTTCATTAATATATTATACTAGCCGTTGCCCACGACTTCGTCTGCGCGGCTTTCGTTTACTCCGCACAGGTCCTCCCTCTTAGGTGATAGCGTGATAATATGTAGCCTATATGTTGACTCGACCTGTTAGTAATATTCATGCAAAATTTGAAGTAAATCCATGCAATACTTTTTGAGTTTACCCGGGACATACATACAGACAAACAGACAAAAATTCTATAAACTATATTTTTGGCTTCTATATCGATTGTAGATCACACCCCAAGTATTCTTTTAAAAAAATATTCAATGTACAGTTTTGACTTTCCTACGATTTTATTATATGTATATCGATTATATTGTGAAATAAATATAATAGTTTCTATATATATATATATATATATATATATATATATATATATATATATATATATATATATATATATATATATATATATTTCATTATATATATATATATATATATATATATATATATATATTTCATTATATATATATTTTCATTTTTTTTATAGAAAAAAGGGGCAAACGAGCAGGAGGCTCACCTGATGGTAAGTGATTACCACCGCCTATGGACAACCACATCACCATAGGTCTCTTGAAGCTGCGTTGCCGGCTTTTTAAGAAGGAAACACCCTCGCCGCTAACTGATTCCACAGAGGAGTAGTGCGTGGTAAGAAGTGCCTAGAGAATCGCACGGTTGTGGATTTCCAGACATCGAGGTAATGAGGATGGAACTTTGAGTTTTGTCGCGATATCCGATGATGAAATTCAACAGCAGGGATCAATCCAAACAGTTCGTCGGAACATTCTCCATGATCTCCACGATAGATGCGGTTTATATATTGATTTATATACTTATATCGCATGTGAGCTTACACTCGATATATTCTGCTGTTGTTTATTTTAAGAACAATGTTTTGCGAGTCACACGGACCTCAGACCAACAATGAATATATTCAATCATACATAACTATCATAATAACCCTGGAAAGTAGGTTGTAATCTCGCCCAGCTATAGATAGAGCACACTACGTCGCTATTCTCAGTGTTCATGCCCTATTTGCGATATCACGTCCCAGTGAAGCATTGTTAATATGGCGGCTGGCACGACACTACACACACAAAATTTCGCTTAGGGGCTGTTTAACGCACTGTTATTTTAGTTAAAACTGCTTATATGCTGAAGAGACTAGCATAACAACATAATACACTATTTGCAATCAACGAGAAGGCGGATGTTATCAGTTTGAAATGTATTTTTGTGGTAAAAGTAACTTATTCACGCCTATATTTCTATAAAGATAGGCAGAGGTACAACAAATGTACCCACGATTAGCAGAAGACACCTATGGCCAATTCCACAAACATTTTTTTAGCTTTGGACAATCCTAAACAGTATGCTCTTACTTCTTGTCTTAAGTCACCGACCACACAGCCTATAGACGGCTAATGTTTGATTTTCCGTATTGAATGCATTCTGGCAACTAGCTGAGGTAAGACGAAGTGGGGTTGCAACGCCGTAATTGGCTAACTCAAGGCCACAGTGAAAGATAGCAATGTACAGAGCATCTGATTGGTCGACACTGATTGCCCAATCACTACTCATTGGCGCGTGGACATTTACATCGGAACTATAAGTCAGATGTGTTGACACAAGTCATTCGCCTATTATTAGGTGTCTATGGGTGTGGTCGGTGTCTTAAATGAAATGAATGTGACAGCATACTATTTAGGATTGTCAAAACTAATCTAATGTAAGTGCAATTGGCCATTAGTCCCATAATATGGTAGGTGGCAAGCCTGTCGCCAACCGGGCACTTATCTAATCCCTAGCAAAACAAAAACTACATTTTGAATTTCCCGACAATGGACACAGATGCGACTAGGAGGCCACGTCAGCTTACTCGACAGAGTGTTGTTCAGTTTGAAATATTCGCTAAATTTTAGCGAAATTGGAGGTTAAATATAGCGATTTCAAAATACCATAATATTTTTATTTTTGTAAGTAGAAATTTTTTTGGCTATGACATGCTTATATGCTAGCCTGTAAGTTTGGACAGTTTTTTTACGCACTGTAGCCTGTATGTTATACATCTGTATACAAGTCAAACCCACAGAAGTCTAACGTCTAACCCATCTTATTGTGTGTAATATTTCTTTTATTTTTTCAAATGCATCATATAGTACACTTTAACTCCGGTGTCGGAGTTGACCACATGAGGTCCCGGGTTCGATTCCTGGGTCGGGCAATTATAAAATGTGTTTTTTCAGTTTTCTGATAAAAACAACATTGCCCGGGATTGGAAAGTGCCCGGTTAGCGATAGGCTGGCCACCTATCACATTGTGAGACCAAGTATCTTCGGCTAATCGTGGGTGCACTTGTTGTACCTCTGCCTACCTTTTCGGGGATGCGGGCGTGAAGATACTTAATAGTGCCAAATTTCATACTTTTTGGTCATTCGCAATTTTCTTAATGTTTTCGCTCCACATATTAATATACTCGTAAAAATGATGCAATTGCACCAAGTGTCAACGATGGAAATTAATATTAAACAATATTAAACTTGCAGCACGTGTAATGTAATTTATTTGCAAAACATTTTTAACTATTAGCTTTAAAGCCGTCTGAACGAAAACGGTTCGGAACAGTTTGCTTTCTGTTCCCCTGTTCCGGAATTTGTTCGGATGAGTGGAGTTAAGTTGTGGTACACTGAGTATCTTTCCCACTTCTTAGGTTTAATATATTTATTTATTTATTTATTTATTTAATATGATGCACAAACAGTTAGTGACAAAACATTACAAAATATTATAATTACATCAGTGTATATAAACCAATCACTTAACCAAAATATGGCATACAATTTAGGATAGTAGTGCTCCTCTTTAATTATACTAATTTTTATACTATGAAGTTAAAGAGATAAAATAAAATAAAAAAGTAGATGAAGTAATAAAAAAAGTGTAAAATGTAAGCAAAAACAAAACTTGGTTAATTATTCTATGCCATTAGAAACAAAACATTTCTTCACTTGCCTCAAAAAAGTACTTTTATTAGCATTGAAAATGTCTAGGGGTTTAAAAAGTGCGCTTTTGTCGTTATATAATCTACACATCCTGATAAGAGGATTGTAGAATGATGTGTTGTTTTTATACACTCCAAGAACAAATGTTTTGGGAAACCGAGTTCCATGCCTGGTGTTGAAGTTTATTGACGCTAATAAGGATGGTGAGTCAATATAAGAGTGAATAATTTTGTGAAGACACATCAAAAGAGATTTGTCACGTCTGGTATGCAGAGAATCAACGCCAAAGTGTTGTAAGCGATTGAAGTAATCTCTGAGCATACGAGAGCGACCAGCGCGCCAACTGACCACCTTTAGACAGCGTCGCTGAATACCCTCGATTCGGTCAGAGTGGACCTTGTGAGGCGACCAAACGACAGCTGCGTATTCAAGAACACTTCTGACGAGACTGAAGAATAAGTGCAGAGTAGTTTGGGGTCTTTGAAACTCTTTGGAGTTACGCAATACGAAACCTAATATCTGATTGCCTTTATTTATAATACGATCGTAATGCTCTCTAAAGGACAAATGGCTATCAATTAACACTCCTAAGTCATTGACGGTGTTATGTCTAGCGATTATATGATTTTTGATTTTATAGTCATAATTAATCTTTTTCTTATTTCTGGTAATCGACATGACTTTGCACTTCTGTTCATTCGGGAGCATCAAATTTTTCTTACACCAATCAGTGATGCGATTCAGGTCATTTTGCAATGACAAACAATCTCTGCTGTCGGATATCGTTCTAAATATCTTAAGGTCATCAGCATAAAAGAGGCATTCATTTGAGATGTGACTAGCAAGATCATTAATAAATATGATGAAGAATAAAGGTCCAAGATGTGATCCTTGTGGTACACCAGAGGGAGCCTCAGCAGGTGAAGACATATATCCTTTTAGTGCGACTATCTGATGGCGTCTAGTTAAATAAGATTTTACCCATCTTAAGAGATCACCATGTATTCCGTATGCAGCTAATTTTAGGCAAAGAATGTTATGATAAACGCGATCGAAGACTTTGGAAAAATCTGTATAAATGGCATCAACTTGGCGTTTATGCGCAAACGCTCCACAGACAATTTTTGTATAGCAATAAGTTACTTACAGTGGATCGACTACGAACAAAACCGTGTTGCGATTCACTTATATATGGTTTCACATGATTAAGGATAACGTTGTATACTAATGATTCAAATAGATGTGGTGTACGTGTGTGTGAGTATATGTGTTTGTGTGTATTTGTCTATATGTGTGCGTGATTGCAAAATGTCAACTGTTAATTTAATTGTGCACAAGTTTTTTTATTTAAATATCGTCATAATCTTGGAAATACTAGAAGAAATCATTTCTTCGTTTGCCTTGTGTAGGTCCGGCAGGCTTATCACCTAAGATTTCCAATCAGTCAGCGATCACTGATGTCTCTTAAACGTAACAAAAACATCAAAAACGTCGCTAAGTGCTTGCTGGTCGCTGGATGCACCAAAAATAATTAAGTGGCAGCGACTGCGATATAACAATTACGATAATTGTGCATTGCGAGATACGCGGTAACCCCGCGGGTCTCTTTCGTAGAATTGACCTATTATTACATTTATTCTGTAAAAGACGAACAATTGTCTGTACGAATCATAACCATTTCATTTCATTTCATTTTCCTCCTGTAATAGTAGCAATAATCTTCATACGTATTTCCGATAATGTTATCACATACACACTATCATCACAATGTAATCGTTATACGTATTTTTTTATATCATAAGAAAGCAAACGAGCAGATGGGTCTCCTGATTGAAAGAGTCAACCATTGCCTATAGACACCGAAAATGTTAATGGTGCGTTGCTATCTTGTGGCGAGATCTAATGCCACATGCAAAAGTTTACCGAATACCTTACCCTCTAAACCAGAACATGACAGTGACAAGCTCTGACGAATAGGCAAGGCGGTGGTACCATTCCCGGGCGAGACAATGCAGAATTCTACCACCCAGTATTTCCGATAATGTTATCATATATAAACAATCATCACAATGTAATCATCATGCGTATTTTCAATAATGTTATCACATACACACAATCATCACAATATGATTGTCATGCGTATTTCCGATAAGAAAAGTTTGCTTACACTCAAACGCAACTGTATAATCGTTGGTATTGCTGCTGTTCATGGGCGGCGGTGATCACATAACATCAAATAAGTCTCTTGCCTTTTTACCTCCTAACCTGTATAAAAAAAAAACTTGAGACGTGTCAAGGGACACCCGGACGGAACGAAGTTCCTTTCGATACAAAAAACCTGTGTACACTTAACAAAAATAATCGCCGCGACACCACACTGTTCAATGCGAAATAGAAATGAAAAATGAAATATCTGGCTTGCTTTCTATAAGAAAGAGAGAGAGAGAAACAGACAGACAGAGAAATATGCGCACGCCGCACAGCTTACTTACAATAGCTTACTATAGCAAAAAGTGTCGTGACAACTTTTCGTAAGAATTTTTGCCGTCTAGCCCCCTTTCACAACGCGCGATAAGGAACTTCGTTCCAATAGGATTATCGCTAAGTGTGCCCCAAGTCTAAGCTTTAGCAGACAGCGGAATTCTCGTATTTTACCCGATCGTATGCCAGTAATTTGCATTAAAAGCAAAAGCGACGTTGGGCACTTGTCATCGAAATCTATCGCCGAAGTGAAATACAACACTGTTTAACTAAGCAACCGAAAATATTTAGAATACTCTCTCCGTATTTGTTTTTGAGAATAGACCATCTTTACAGCAGGAGGGATCTTCACAAGCTATTTCTTTGCATCAGAAGAGCTATATTGTTTGTTGAACATCGTCAGATATACATACCTACGTGTATTCTGGTAAAATGACTTCATCCATACAAAAACTTTCATAAACAAAATCAAAAACAATAGGAGCTTTCTTGCCCTGTCCAACTTACTGATTAAAGCAGTACTTTAGCCAGTACATATTAGAGATTTTATCTCTGGTGTGAAACGAGACGCAGATAGCCCCGAATACAGTAAGGTATTCATTATTCCATTTGACAAAGGATAAATATCCGTATATTTATTTCTTTTCTACTTCAACAGACGGCGAAGCTACCTTTGCTGCACTGAATGAAAGAACAGTATTTCTGGTTGGCGCACGGAGTACAAACCTCGGTCGGGGCTATCAATCTCGTCTCAGGCTGTAGTTTTAAACAAGTAGTATTTCTATATCATTATAATATATAAATATACCTTTATATTTAATGATTTTGTATATTAAAATTACTGACACCTATAACACAAGCAAATAATTTGCTTATGTTGGGGTTAGATTAGTAAGTGTAATTTGTTCCGTGAATATATGTATATTTATTTATTAAAAATATTTGTGAAAAATATTTTTTTTATAATTTTCTTCTTTGTGTAAGTTTTGTTTTTCATAATTTGTGTCTTTTTTTATAAGCACCACTTGTGCCTTCACTGTATTCTCTGAGGTTGACTTGCAGAGAATGCTCTTGGGCACTCCTCCCTGCCTCCTCTGAAAATGTATGTGTGCTAATAAATTAATTAAAATATTTTAATAATATTTTTACACCAATAAGGCTTTATTTTTTATATAAAACATTATTTGCCTATCTAATACCTTTAAACGAGCAATATATATATATATATATATATATATATATATATATATATATATATATATATATATATATATATATATATATATATATATATATATATATATATATATATATATATATATATATATATATATATATATATATATATATATATAATTAGAATCTCGGTATCGGCTCCATCGATTTTCATGAAAGTCACAAATTAGGGGTTTTTCGGGTCAAGGAATCGATTTATCAAGGTTCCAGGTCCAAGAAAAGCTCGGTTCCCAAGATGAGTATGTGAAAAATCGAGTAAAGCTCTGTCAACCAGGTACAGAAAAAAAAATTAAAAAAAAATTATTCTATAGGAATCGATCTATCAAGGTTCCAGGTCCAAGAAAAACTCGGTTCCCAAGATATGGGTATGTGAAAAACCGAGCAAAGCTTGGTCAACCAGATATTGATATATTAAAGGGTTCATAAATACAATTCATAAAAAGGGTTCATAACGAGTGCCCGCGGATAAGTTGTTATATTAATAACCACTTGAATCTTTTTTATTTCATACTGTACGAACACATTTGGACACTTAGTAACATTATCTAAAAGGTTAGCAAATATATTTTATTGCCACATAGACATATCATTGGGTGGCACTGAGTATTCTCGACAAGATTGGAATTCCTCCCGAGAGAAATTGTTTTATTAAATTTAACACTTACAACTGATATTCTGGAATAGCAAACGCTTGAGTTTGTTTTGAGACCTACTCTTGCTCCACATTTTCAAAGAAGTGCTGATTGATAAGGATTTGAGTACTTTTTAACTGACAAAAAACGGAGGAAGTTCTCAATTAGACGCGTATATTTTTAGGGTTTCGTACCTAAAAGGTAAAACGGGACCTTATTACTAAGCCTCCGCTGTCTGTCTGTCCGCCTATTTGCCTGTCACCAGGCTGTATCTCAAAAACCGTGATAGCTAGAAAACTGAACTTTTCACAAATTATATATTTCTGTTGCCGCTATAACAACAAATAGTAAAAATACAAAAAAAAAACTAAAATACGCAGCGAAAGAGGTATTACTATGTTGCCGAAAATACGTGATTTTTTTTTATAGATTATAGTACGGAATCCTTTATACGTGAGTCCGACTCGCATTTGGCCGGTTTTTTATGTTGACCACGCATAACTTTTTACAGAACAGTCCGATTGTGATAATTCTTTTTTATTGGAATGGGTTTATCCCCAATATGGTCACATTTTTTTTAAAATTCCAACCGTAATGGTACGTAAACAAGGTTGATGATTGATTGTACACGCATTGATTTTAAAACATGACCACGCATTACTTTTTACAGAGTGATCCGATTTTGATAATTCTTCTTTTATTGGAATGGGCATACCTCGAGGATGGCCCCACTTGATTTTTTTTGCTGCTACTCGGGATTGCAAAGCTGTTTTGAGCTTCACGTCTTTTGTGTCATGTAATAAGGATTACAAAATGGAAGTAATATAAAAATATTTCACAATCAATAAATCGGTCAAACTGATATCAATATAGTACAATATTTGTATGTACATCATGCGGTATCTATAAATCTTTATCTATGTAACCGCTTACATTTACAAAATTATCTTTGAATTTTCATAACCAAGAAAAGGCCTACTACGATGATATTGCCGCAGTAATTTAAGCCCTGTATCTTCAAATATAGGGTTGATTTCTAAAATCAAGATAAAAGAAAGCCTTCATAATGTTCATATTCAGGTCGTTGGCTTAGACGCTTTTCATATTTGTTCACTGAGCTATTATTTAGGATTTACTTCACAGCAGTATTCACGTGAAAAGCTTTTAATGGAGATTACGTCGTAGTACGAGGTATTAGTTGTAAAGGAATTGATTAATTACAAAAAGTTAATTATTTTCTGATCCATTTGCTTAGTGATTATGTGGTTCAAAGTCTCAATTTCGATTCTTGAGGCAGGTAGGTTCTGGGGTGTTGATTAGAACTATCCGAATACCACGCTCGAGTTTCAAGGTGAAAGAAATATCTGCGTTCCTTGGAGAGCCAAAATAAGGTCTTGGTTATTATAATTCATTAGAGATGCCACGAATATTAGGTAAATTTTCGGTAATTGACCTACTCGGCGGTTTTTTTGTATTTGGTCGAATATTATGAACTATTTAGCCGAACACCGAATCCATGAGTGTTTCCGAAAATCAAGAACCGAACCTTTTCATGAGAAAAAGTTACACATATTAACTCAATACTAGTAATTTAAAAATTTAAATCGACTTCGAATATCAACTATACATATATTTCAAAAACTGAACCGATTTTGATGAAACTTTCACTTACTATCAGGTGCACCTCTTGCTCATTTGCCCCCTCTTCTATACAGGGTTATTTTTGGATCACCTGCCAAATTTAAATAGTTGGTTCATACCATAAAAGTCAACAACTTTCCCAAAGAAACACTGGTCGAAAAGTAAAAAAAAAATTCAGATCTGCCATACAATATCGACCACGTGATCGAGCAGTTTTCTATGGTAGGATCGAATTTTTTTTTTCACTTTTCGACCCATATTTCTGTTGAAAAGTTGTGTAGTTTCATGGTCTGAACCACATATTTAAATTTGGCAGGATATTCAAAATTAAACCTGTATATAAATCTTTTAATAAATATTGTAATGTGTGTTATACATTTTAAATTGTTTTCATATTAATGTTAAATATAAATATTACAAAAATTAACTATACCTACTTTACAACCGACTTTCCAAAAAAGGAGGAGGTTAACAATTCGTCGGAATCTTTTTTTATATACACCGATTACGATTACCTTAATAGCTTAGTAGACTTGGAAAATTCGTTTTTTGTTTTAAAGGGTGGTTCTTCCCACGTGGTTTTATTTCAACTGTGTGAAGATCTAATGCAGGTTTCTGGAGGTACAGGAAATGGGACGTCAGTTTTTGTAGTTTTACGATGTTATAATTATGTTTATATGTTAAATATTTTGAAAGAAATTCGGAACATGAAAATTTTATTATTTTTTTTGAAATGAACTTAAGTAGTTGGTCCAAATGACCGCTACTGCGAGGCCCGGCCTCGCAGTAGCGGTCATTTGGACCAACTACGGTCAACAACGGTCAACAACGGTCTTTTGGGGCGAGCAAAGAGCTAAGACAGAATTTAAGTTAGATGGGCTAAGAGCCCACCCTAAGGGTGTCTCCTGTGAGAGGAAACTTTCAATTAAAGACTGTAATATAATAGCAGAAATGGTGTGGCGACATTTCACTTGAGCAAGTCAGCTTCTGTTTAATAATCTTTCGCCTTTTACGAGTTGCCTGGCACGTAGGCAGGTTGTCCATTATACGCAAGCGTCATGAATCTACAAATTTAATCTTTTGAAGTTGAACTTTTTTAGAATCTTGATTTGAAATTCAATGAACCGAAAATGCGCCAAGATAGAGAAATAAACACATGAATATATAGGATTTAACCAGCGAGAGAATGAGATAGAATATTTGACGATAGAAATGATAGAATATATTACACAGTATTTTATATTTAAAACTAGCTGACCCGGCAAACGTTGTTCTGCTTTTTTAACTACTCTTATTTTTTTTCTATATTTTCTCACCTTTTAAACCTTCCCTGGACTTCAACAATTAATTCAAAACCAAAATTAGCCAAATCGGTTCAACCCTTTCCAAGTTTTAGCGAGCCCAACGAATAGCAATTGATTTTTATATATACAGATATCATCAATATTTAATGGTGCCAAAACCAGACCGAATGAGATTTTTATGCAACTTTTTACTTCTAACATACCAAAAACCTTGTTCCTCAACTCCTTTGTCTCTCCTCTTTTTTCTTACTTCAATAAAAAATTTCATTTCTACCCATTGATATAAAAATCCAAGATGCACAGTTCCGAACAAAATTGACACTCAAAACTGTCACTAATTTCACACAAATTGTTATAGATATGACAAAAATATTTGTTTTTGCATATCCAACCTTAAGTGCAAGATTTATAGTTGTTTTTGCAAAGCAATGTTTGAAAAGTAATAAAATTGACAGTATTGCGCCCGACGTGATTCTATTTGAAATAAGCGCACAATTTAAAATATTGCGCTCATTTTTAGAGGACGTTTTTCAGACACTGATTGTGTATTTTGGGTTTTTTATATCAATGTTTCTACCTTGTGTGATCTTATACGTGATTTTATTAATTAAAAATACACAAAGCTAATTTCTCGCTTGTTCATTAAAAAATAAAGATGGCGGCCACTTCACAAGTGACATTAAATAAGACATATTTGGGGTTTTGATATGCCTGTCACGTATCTCATTAGGACGTCACGTGAAGTACCTCTAGACTCGTAAGCCAAGTAGGGTTTTCGACCTTATCATATTAAGGTAAGCTTGATAATGCGCTAGCATTTAATAATCGTGGATGAGAGAGGTTCGGAGATGAGTAATTTATTACGTTTACCTGAAATATGTCAACATTTTTTAAATCTTTTGGAGTTCCGCCAAGAATATTATAAGTTGTAAACATAAAAGTTATGTTTCTAACCATGCATGTGTTTTAGCATTTATCTCGTCTTGTCCTTGTTGTATGAAGTTGTGTTTATTGAGTTTAATATTCCAGATGTGATAACGTCATATAAATTGATGAACGCCATCTTCACGCACGAAAAAGCATGACTTTTTTTATATCATAAGATAGTAAGCAAGCAGATGGGTCCCCTGATGGAAAGAGTCAACCATCGCCTATAGACACCAAAGATGTTAATGGTGCGTTGCTATCTTGTGGCGAGGTCTAATGCCACATGCATAAGTTTACCGGCTACCTTACCCTCCAAACCGGAACACGACAGTGACAAGCACTGACGCTGTTGCGGCAGGAATAGGTAAGGCGGTGGTACCAGACCCGGGCGAGACAATGCAGAACTCTACCACCTAGTAGCCATGATGGTAGTGACTCGATAGCCAATCGGTCGCCCTTTACGACCTGTCTGGCAGAACGGCAGTTGGCCTATTCTTGAAAGGAGGCCGGGACCAACACGGTTTATTGTCACAATCTGCTTGAGCCGAGCGTGAAAGCGAGAGCGCGGAACAAACGATAGAGGGGCACAATATTGTTTCCTTATGACGTTGTCTCGTGAAATAATTGCCCGTTAACCGACTTTACAGACAACCGATTTTTTAATTATTATTTTTGTTTTGGTATCAAACAAACTCTTTTGTTGTCTTGATGTAAAGAGATAACTATCGCGTATAGACACTAAAGACGTTACTGGTGGATTACTATCCATATGGTTCGATTGCCATATGCATAAGCTTACCGGATATAGGGCAACAATAAGCATTGACGCGATAGGACTAAGTAAGGATGTGATACCATGCCCTGTCAAGACGTTGCAAACTATATATGTGTTTAGCACTTAGATAAGTTAAAACAAGAAAAGTTTCTCAATTCCCCCTAGCTGGGGGCTAGAGAGAATTAGAAACTTATCTTCACGCCCGTATCCCCGAAGAGATAAGCAGAGGTACAAGTTACAACCAGTGCACCCACGATTATCCGAATCTACTTAGTTCCAATGCGTTTGACCTTCAGTTCACTATGCCTATTCCGTAACAGGGCGATGATACTTTTTTCGTACCCAAATCATAAAACGGTACCCTTTTACTAAGGCTCCGCTGTTCAGCCGCTGTCTATCCGTCTGTCACCAGGCTGTATCTCATGAACCGTGATAATTAGGCAGGTAAAATTTTCACAGATGAAAGATAGATATTTCTGTTGCTGCTATAACAAAATAATAAACTAAAAGCAGAATGAAATATTTTTTAAGAGTGGCTCCCATACAACATACGTGAGTTCTGTGCAATCTTTTCTCAATATTAATAACGACAATTGGTAGAAGCGGGAAATACAGAGTAGAAAAACTTTAAAAATAACTAAGAAAAATATCGACACGCAGGGATTGAACCTGCGATCGTCTCCCTAATGCCGGGATGCTCTACCACTGAGCTAGTGGTACCTATTTTCTTTTTTCATCTGTGACGATGAACTCATTTAACTAGTTATACGTATACGTATGTATATCTAGCGATTAATACAATCGACGTAATCGATCATATAGCAAAGAAGGATTTCGCCACGTCGAGCCAGTCGACACTAGCTCAGTGGTAGAGCGTCCCGGCTTTAGGGAGACGGTCGCAGGTTCAATCCCTGCGTGTCGATATTTTTCTTTGTTGTTTTTAAAGTTTTTCCACTTTTCCCAAGCACGGGTGAGTGCTATAGCACAAAAATAATTACTCACAGAATATTTAATTATATATTTACTTTCAAAATGAATAGTAAAAAGGCATTTCACCAAATCGCCCAACTGAAATTTAGATGTTTTCTAATCGATGCGATAACTGGACGTCGTCGTCCATATAGTGCACCTAGTGATGGTAAAATGAAAATAGTGTTGATACTTTTAATATTTTAATTATTACTACGCAATATTAATTTTGGCAGACGGACGTAGCGGATTTTATAGTATTCTCTTGATTTATTTTTGAAATAAAAAATGAATAAATATTATGTAAGTGACTTAGTATTTTTAAATTAAATTTGTTGATTCTAGCAGTAGCAACACCTTTTGAAAAAATAGCTTCCTTGCGTAATTGCCGAAACTTGATTTCGGAGAACATTTATTATAAGTATTTCTTATAATAAATGTTCTCCGAAATCAATTGATGATTAAAAAATCGGTTTCATTGAGCCAATATTTCAAAGATTAAACTATCTAATGGTACCATTTAATTGAATAAAGGTACCTTATAATATGAAAAATTAGAAGTTGGAAAATTTTGATTTCTCGTCAAAAGTTGGTATAAAATGTAAACTGCCTCTTAAATGAAAATAATTATTTAAGAGGGCCTCCCATACAACAAACATGATTTTTTGCCGTTTTTTATAAATGACGGAACGAGACCCTTCGTGAATGAATGCGACTCCACCTTGGTCGGTTATTTTTTTCATGTAACTAAAGGCTTGTAAAGAGATTTAAGTTTAAGCTGCTTCAGGTTTAAATGACATAACTGCGCGGCTGCCCTGTCGGTTAAACCTATTAGCCGATAGTCGTATTGATTACAGACAGACCAGTATTCCCGTATTAAGAATTTGCTCTACTTTTTATATTATAAGGCTGATTTTAATGTCACGCTGACCGCCCGCTGACGGTTGGCACTGATGGGACCATATGTATGTAGTCATAGTTAGCGATTTTAATTTGAAGCTGACGATCGTAGGCTATATACATCAGCGCCGACCGTCATCGTTTTTTTATGTATTATAAGATAGCAAACAAGCAAATTGGTCTCCTGATGGAAAGAGTCAACCATCGCCTATGACACCAAAGATGTTAATGGTGCGTTGCTATTTTGTGGCGAGGTCTAATGCCACATGCATAAGTTTACCGGCTACCTTACCTTACGGACGCGATATCTCGGACTGGTGCGGAACAAACTGTCCCGAAACATTCCGAGATATCGCGTTCGTGTGAGGTGTCTATGTGTGCATTGCTCGAATATCATCACATGTATGTATGATTCTTGATGTTATAATATAAATGAAATTAAAGTTTTATACAATAACAACATTTAAAATATGATAACTACTAATCAAGTTACAGTTTTAATATTTTTTATAATTATTCTCAGCGATAAATTTTATTTAATTAATTTAAAAAACGTTGAAAAATATTCCAGGTAGGTATCCAATATTTGTTACCCCAAAAGACATGCAGATGATGTTTACACTCAAAACCGATGTCCTTTATCAACTACGTACTCTTTTTTCGAAGAGCGACTTTCCACGACTCTAGTAATCTTCTCAATTTGAGGAAGATTTGCAAAAGTTATTGCGTAATAAACAAAGCCATTCCTTATCTAATCCCGGTATAGAACAGTGATTCTCCCGTAATCCCCTGGCTGTAATCGCAGTAAGGGAACCCGCGAAACCCTTTGTTGATCTGATTACTGTTCACACTTCACATATTATCCCGGATCATGTTACAATAGGCATTGTGTACAGGGTGATTTGATAAACTATCAAAGGAATCCCCCTAAATTATAATTCCGAAAGTGTGTAGGAGTATGTGTGCAAATATGTATTTATTTTTATTGGAACGAAGTTCCTTACGGCAGGCTTGGAGGGGATAGGGATTTTGCTGCGCCACCGAACTGAAAAAAATGTGATAGTAAAACCGTAAGAAAAATGCGTGGAATAAAAGCGTTAAATGAGACGTGCGCAGGCGCGACAGTCGCGTACACAAGCGAGTAGTGCCGTTTAGCCGAAGGAAGTTCGTTCCTACCTGGTGTCCCGCGACACCACATCATTTTTATTGATGTACTAAAATGCGATTGATTGAGTACTGTTCGAAGGTGGTATTATTATTCTATTGTGCTATGGGCGAGCACCGTGACAATAAAATTTGGTTCCACCATCTTGTCTATTTCCTTCGGCCTCTGCCGAAATAACGTTAGTGTCTGTCACGGTCGTGTGCCAGATTAGAGGGTAAGATAGCTGGCAAACCCCAACTTAAGTTTTTTATTACTTTGGTAGATATATTATTCATTCAATAAACTTCGTGACCTTGTTGGCATAAGATCAAAATCCTCAAGTCAACTACACAATTTGTAACTTGCGTGTTTATTTAATTCCGATCAGTCATTTTCGAGTAAAAGACATACATACACCGATTCACACTTCGATTTTCACCAGTGTTAGTCCGGGCTCCCTTCGAAGAATAGACAATCTGCCAATCTGCCGTTCTGTCAGGCAGTTCATAAGAGGTCAACGATTGGCTATGCGAGTCACTACTATCGTGGTTATAAGGTGATAGAGTTCTGCATTGTTTCGATCGTGTCTGGTACCACCGACTCATCTATTCTTGCCACAATAACGTCAGTGCTTTTTACTGTCGTGTTCCGGTTTGGAGAGTAAGGTAGACGATAAAATTATGCAAATGACATTAAAACTCGACGGCAAGGATGGGAACGCACCGTATATTAACTAGGCATGGATCATTTTACAGTTAACACATTAAATTTCGTACTATTTTTTTTAAAGAATTAACAACTGTTATTTATATTAGCAAATACTGTTAAAAATAATTTTATGCATCACTAAAATTACCAGTAATTTGATGTGTGATAATAATGTTATTAAAATATTTAAGAGAGCGTTTTTTTTGCTCGCTAATTTGATTTGCGATAATACTGTTATTAAAATATTTCATGAGACCGTGATAATACAGTTATTATTATTATTAAAAGTTATTAAAACTATTTTAGAGGACCTTTTTTTGTTAGCTTCGTGTTTTTACTGCTTCTAATACTTATTATATGTATGCTGTGTTGGTCCCGCCCTCCTTTGCAGAATAGACCAACTGCCGTTCAGCCAAGCAGGTCGTAAAAGGCGATCGATTGGCTATGCGAGTCACTACCCTCGTGGCTACTAGGTGGTAGAGTTCTGCATTGTCTCGCCCGGGTCTGGTATCACCGCCTTACCTATTCCTGCCGCAATAGCGTCAGTGCTTGTCGCTGTCGTGTTCCGGTTTGGAGGGTAAGGTAGCCGGTACACTTATGCATGTGGCATTAGACCTCGTCACAAGATAGCAACGCACCATTAACATCTTTGGTGTCTATAGGCGATGGTTGACTCTTTCCACCAGGAGACCCATCTGCTTGTTTGCTATCTCATGATATAAAAAAAAATGCTATTGGTATAACATAACATAAATAAATAACTGTTAAATATTAATCAACTTTAACAACATAACAGTTAATCTAATTTAACAATAATTTCCAAGCCTAATATTATCATATTTAGGATCCTTAGGCGATGGTATTCTGGTTCCATCAGGAGAACCATCTGTTTGCTATCTTATGGTATAAAAACAATGCTCACAAACGCAATTACCTTAGTGTTTTAATATTCACCACGGATTCCTAAAAATAAAGATGTCAAATGTTCCCTACCGTACGTCTAAAGTTGCCATAGCCAATATTACTTGAAAATTCAGACAATTTCTTGTCAGACTCCATTTAAGTTTTCCTAACTTTAAGGTAACATAGTTTTTGTCCTTTTTGTGTCTTGCAATGTTAGAAGTCGGAACTGTGAAGTTAGAACTTCGTTTCTAACTTACCACTTGTGTCATATCAAATATTATCTTTATTAAGTTGAAACTTAGAGGACTGGAGAATTATTATTAAGTTACTACATGCTTATGTCTTGCCATGGCTTGGTAGCTTTTTCTATCGCAATAGCGTCAGTGCTTATCACTTTATATTACGGTTCGATTTGGAGCCCTAGCCGGTAAACTTATATATTTATAGATTTTTTATTCCCCATGTTGGATCCGGGCTCTTTTGAAGAATAAACCAACTGCCGTTCTGCCAGGCATGTCGTAAAAGGCGACCGATTGGCTATAAAAGTCACTAACATCGTGGCTACTAGGTGGTAGAGTTCTGCATTGTCTCGCCCAGGTCTGGTACCACCGCCTTACCTATTCCTGCCGCGATAGCGTCAGTGCTTATCACTGTCGTGTTCCGGTTTAGAGGGTAAGGTAGCCGGTAAACTTATGCATGTGGCATTAGATCTCGCCACAAGATAGCAACGCATCATTAACATCTTTGGTGTCTATAGGCGATGGTTGACTCTTTCCATCGGGAGACCCATCTGCTTGTTTGCTAACTTATGATATAAAAAAAATCTGATTTATTAATTTTTGAATCATCCATACCAATATTACTAACTATTAATAAGTCCTTCTTTAACGGCAAAATGGAGCGATGAATTGACGTGATTTTTTTTAATCTCCAAATAAAATATTTAAAAAAATCACCAAAAATTTTGGGTTTTGTCCCCGGCTTGCAGCTCGGATGGCGTTAAAAATGCTTTTCTACCTCTTTGAAATAGTATTTTTTCTGGTTACATAAATGACCTTTTGTCCTTTTCTTTACCTGTGACAAAGTATATAGAAATTAGGCTAGGTAAAAAAATCGTCAACTCGTCAAAAATGCCCAGATTTATATGAATAATTACTTTTTGACTTTTGCATTGACCGTATCATAAATACCTTTGCTGTCTATAGGCTTGGTTATCCCTTCCCACCAGGAGCCGCATTTGCTTGTTTACTGTCCCAGAATATAAATACAAATATCATTTCGGTAAATCCCTTACGGCATAAAGAGGGGCAAACAGAACTTCAATAGACACTCAGATTCACCACAATTCACAAGGCTATCCACAGGCTAAAGGATTGGTGATCCTAATCTTCGCGTTTGCCAACGTATTTCGCAGAGAAACTGGCGTATTAATAAGCGATATATAAGAAAATATAAGAAAATAAATGACTTAAACCGTAAAATTTTCATATGTTTTTTTAAATTCACTCGTTATCAATTCTGTTTTGTTTGTGTTTGTAAGCAAATTTATCCTCGTCCTTTTCATCCTCCATTAGACCTCGCCACAAGATAGCAACGCACCATTAACATCTTTGGTGTTTATAGGCGATGGTTGACTCTTTCTATCAGGAGACCCATCTGCTTGTTTGCTATCTTATGATATAAAAAAAAATATTCTCAAAAATAATTACAGTCAAACGGGGTGAATAGGAGTGCAGGGGTGAAAAGGGACGAAACCTAAAACCCTACTACCCTACCCTACTATTTAAATAGCATAGACCACATGAATACTAATAGACACGCCGGAAAAATGTCGCCGCGCATATGAGCAAACGCTACTGCTACTGTCAAAAATTTCATACATTTGCAGGTTATATTATACTAGCTTTTGCCCGCGGCTTCGTTCGCGTAAATTAAGAGACAAAAGTAGCCTATGTTTTCACTTCACCTTTTCACTCTGCATCTAAATACTATCTAAACCTCTCTCCACCTAAACAATCTCCACTTAAAATCACGTCAATTCGTTGCTCCGTTGTACTGTTTTATCGTACCGAATGAGATGACAAGGTTTAAAAATTACCCTTAAAGTAATTTTATTTCATCGGTAAGTAGTATAACTCTGTATTACTGACTACTGTGTGTAATTGCAAGCTACACTGATAAACTAAGAAATTGTTTTAAAAGGCGTATCCATTTAATTCATGGTACCTAAATACCTATGTATTAATGAGCCTAAAAAGCGACACCAATATAAACTATACAAAAAAAATGTGCTACTAGGCGTTGATACTAGGTGGTAGAATTTTGCTCTGTCTCGCCCGGGTCCGGTACCATCGCTTTACCTATTCCTGTCGCAATAGCGTCAGTGCTTGTCACTGTCGTGTTTTGGCTTAGAGAGTAAGGTAGGCGGTATTCTCATGCTCATGCATGTGGCATTAAGACTTCGCCACAAGGATAGCAATGTGCCATTAACATCTTTAGTGTCTATAAGCTATGGTTATCTCTTTCCATATGGATAGTCATCTGCTTGATTGCTATTTTATGATAAACTAGCTGTTGCCAGCGACTTCGTCCGCGCGGAGTTCGTTTACTCCGCACAGCCCCTCCCCCGTAGGTGATAGCGTGAAAATATGTAGCCTTTATGTTGACCCGACCTATTAGTAATATTCATACAAAATTTGAAGTAAATCTATGCAGTACTTCTTGAGTTTACCCCGGACATACATACAGACAAACAGATAAACAGACAAAAATTCTAAAAACTATATTTTTCGCTTCGATATCGATTTTAGATCACACCCTAAGTATTCTTTTAAAAAAATATTCAATGTACTGTTTTAACTTTCCTACGATTTTATTATATGTATCTAATACCTTTAAACGAGCAAATCTTGTATATACATAAATATATATCAACGATCTCGGAAACGGCTCCAACGATTTTCATGAAAGTCACAAATAAGGGGTTTTTCGGCTCAAGGAATCGATTTATCAAGGTCCCAAGTCCAAGAAAAGCTCGGTTCCCAAGATATGGGTATGTGAAAAACCGATCAAAGCTCGGTCAACCAGGTACAGAAAAAAAAAGAAAAAAAATATTTATTCTATAGGAATCGATTTATCAAGATTCAAGGTCCAAGAAAGTATCGGTTCCAAAATATGTGAAAAACCGAGCAAAGCTCGGTCAACCAGATATTGTATAAATAATCAAAGCTTATTACAACGAATGTAAAATAAATGTTTTTTTTGTTGCAGAGTGGAGCGCGCGGGTGGGGTCTCGACGGCGCTCGTCGCAGAGCTCGCCCGCCGCGCTGCTGGCCAACTTCGACACCACCGTCCAGCAGGTAACTACCATTACTACTATACTGTAGTTTCCCTCGTGTTAGTCCATAGGCGTATCATTTAACGTTTGCAATTCGCCAGCGATCAGCGATGACTCTTAAACGTAATGAAAAAATCTTCAAAAACATCGCCAATTGCTTGCTGGTCACTAGATGTACTTTTTGCAATGTCACAGCATCAAAACTAATCAAGTGGCAACGACTACCAGTAATGTACAAGGCTGTTATGTGTCTTGCAATAACTAAACAATCACGATAATTTCGCATTGCGAGTTACGTGATCACCCCGCCGGGTATGTTCTGCCCGGCAGGTTGTAAAAGGTGACTGATTGGTTATACGTACCACATCGTGACTACTAGGTGGCAAGGTTCCGCAAAATCTTGCCCGGATATTTGGTACGACCGCCTTTTTTTTTTTTTTTTATATCATAAGGTAACAAACAAGCAGATGGGTCTCCTGATGGAAAGAGTCAACCATCGCCTATAGACACCAAAGATGTTAATGGTGCGTTGCTATCTTGTGGCGAGGTCTAATGCCACATGCATAAGTTTACCGGCTACCTTACCCTCCAAACCGGAACACGACAGCGACAAGCACTGACGCTATTGCGGCAGGAATAGGTAAGGCGGTGGTACCAGACCCGGGCGAGACAATGCTGAACTCTACCACCTAGTAGCCACGATGGTAGTGACTCGATAGCCAATCGGTCGCCTTTTACGACCTGCCTGGCAGAACGGCAGTTGGCCTATTCTACAAAGGAGGCCGGGACCAACACGGCGGGAAACCTTACTTATTCTTGTCGTAATAACGTTAATGCTTGTCATTGTCATATTCCGGTTTGGAGGGCAAGATAGCCGTTAGACTTATGCATTTCGCATAGCCATCGGGCCACATGGATCGCAATACACCTTTATCTTTGGTGTCTGTAGGTGATGGTTGTCTGTTTTCATCAGAAGAGTCATTTGCTTGTTTGCTATATTATAATAACTAGCTGATCCGGCAAACGTTGTTCTGCTTTTTAACTGCTCTTATTTTTCTTCTATATTTTCTCACCTTTTGAACCTTCCCTGGACTTCACCTATTAATTCAAAGCCAAAATTAGTCACATCGGTGCAGCCGCTCTCGAGTTTTTTTTTTTCTATAGAAGAGGGGGCAAACGAGCAGGAAGCGCACCTGATGGTAAGTGATCACCGCCGCCCATGGACATCCACAATACCAGAGGTCTTGCAGTTGCGTTGCCGGCCTTTTAAGAATGAGTAAGCTCTTTTCTTAAGTTTTAGCGAGACTAACGAACAACAATTGATTTTTATATATATAGATAACAAAAAACATAAAGTTTGGGAATTACCTTCCGGTCTACGGATAATGAAATACGGTAAATGATTTGCCGACCGAGATGCTACCATCGTGTTTATTTTGTAGTTGATTTTCTATATGGAGATGGCTCTCCTGATGAAAGAGGCCAACCAGCAGTTATAGACACCAAAGATGCTAATTGTGCGTGGCCATCTTGTGGCGGGGTCTAATGTCACATGCATAAGTTTACCGGCTACCTTACCCTCCAAACCAGGACGCGACAGTGACAAGCACTGACACTATTCCGGCAGGAATAGGTTTTTTCATTTACTTTAATTAAAAAGTATAAAAACTAACATTTAACTCTCAAACATTGCAAAAACCAGCAGGTTTGTCCGCAAGCTTGTTTACAATTTGCGGCTTGTTTAAAGGCAGTGGTACCAGGATCGGGCGAGACAATGCAGAACTCTACCACCTAGTAGCCACGATGGTAGTGAGTTGGCGGATATTTTGTCTATTGGAAATGGACAAATGCTATTTATACAACCGAAAATTCTTTTCCCTATTGCCGTATGTAGTTTACGTACCATAATATAGATGGCGCTACTGTATTAAATATTGAAGACAGCTAATGTCATTGGGTGTGTTCAGAACTACAGCTAACTTTATTTATTCTTCTTAGTAAGATAGTCAGACCTGTGTTAGTCAGTGAAAACATAATTTAAATCTAAGCATCCGAGTTAAGTCCGTTTCGGCCGGGAAACACTTTCTATCTTTCTAACTGTCAAAACCTATAGAAAAAGTTGTACAATTATACAATGGCTACTTACTCTATTTCAAAGCGCGGTATTTTTTCATATCGAAGATGGCTAACGTCATTAGGTGTGTTCAGAATAACTGCTAACTTTATCCATCTTAGAAAGATACTCAAACAAGTGTTAGTCTATGTAAACAAAATTTTAATCTGGCATCTGAGTTTAGCTCGTTTCGGCGTGGAAACACTCTATATTTAACAATGGCGCCTTTTCTTATAAAGTAAAATAGCAAAATCTTATTTAAGCATTTTGTCAATCTTAGTTAAAATTCTGAGTTTAACAATTGCCAGGAATACATCCACTGTGAATTATAATTATACAACGTATTTCAATTACAATGAAGTTTTATATGTTTACATCACTACGTGAATGTTTATCGATATTAGTTATTTTTCTTCTGGCCATAAAGCTGGATAGGAAGTTAGCAATTGATGGCTTAAGACAACAATATTTCTCGAGACCCGCTGTTCCTTTTTTATTCGGAGCAGCTGTCTTCAAAATAGTTTTCGTTTTATTATTCTATCGCTTACGATCCATGCAGTGCGGGATGCGAGATCTTTTGTGAATGTCGATAAAAGTATCGATATTTTGTAAATAAATACTACTTTCTTATTAATTTTATAAGGGCAAACAAAAAAAGGTCTGTTTGTGTATTTGAAATTCAACCCCCAAAAACAGTTAAACGAAATATTAGAGGATATATAGTCATTTTCTGTTGACAGAATCAAAAATAGTTTTCGTTATACATCACTAACCTTCTTAGCACTGTATATCTTTATTACCACGCGCGCGAGGTCGCGGGCAACACCTATTACATTAATTATTTGAACAACTTTAATAGTACTTCAAAATGTTATCAATGCTAAAGTAAATAAACTTGTTTTTATCTTTGTTATTATCACCACATTGAATACAAGGGTTGAACTGACTTGTTCGAAATTTAGTACAAGGGTAAATCATGTGTTGATCTAGCAAAATTGAGAATTATCTTCCTGAAAAAATAAGTTTTTGTAAGTTTAGTAAAATTTTTAAAGAAGTACAGGCTACCGACGAGAAATAGTGCTTGTTGTATTGATTTTACAGTTTAATACTTGATCGCGTTTTTTCTGTTATTATATGTATATGTTTCGTTGAATCGTAAAGATATTTTTACATTAAAATATCGATATTTTTATATCGATATATCGCTAAGCGGATACATGTATCATTACGAGCTTGCAGAGAATCAATATGTCCTGAATCTAAACGAGTAGACCGCTTATATTCCCAATGTACAACCTTCACCCTTACAAACGACCAAAATTCTCTGAGGCGATTTTACTACGCGCGATACTCGTATTTCTAAAGCAAAGATTCTCAAAGTTGTATACATTTAGAGTACAGTTGGTCGTAACAGAAATATTTACTTAACGTTTGTATATATTATAATAGAAGTTTGTTTCTTATTTGTAATATTAAATTTTTTTTTCCGAGGCTTTGAGAGCCCTCCTTGAAAGTTTTTTCAAATAAGAGAACAGTCTATTTTAAAGTGAAACTACCTTAGAGTCATTATAAATAGAAGCGTGATAAAACGAATAAGCGACTGTAAAAAGAGATTTATGCATACGCTTATATGATTCAGCTTGCGAGAAAATAAGTTAGAATACATTATATAGTGTGTTATTCGGTCTCGTTTTGTCTGATGATTTGTAGCCTACCCACTCATGTCTTTTTGGAATGACTATAGACGATAGTCTGTATAGGAAGAGCGACACTGAACTAGAAGTTCTTGTCTTTTAAGCGGTGTACATCTGCATGATTTTGTATGCCTGTGTATTTCCGAGTCGAAGTGAGAGTGATTTTTCTAAATGCTGGAAGGTACTTAGGTAATGTTGACACATACTTCATACATTTTCTCCTTTTCATGTGTATAAAACCTCAAAATTAATATAGTTGATGTTTATAGATGATGATGGTTACTCTTTACCATCAGTATAGAGAACAGTATGCTCGTTTGATAATGCATGATGAACGCCTGGTGGGTCGAGTGATTATCGAACTACAAGGACAAACATTTGTGTGATAAACATAGATGTTGTATTTCTGAGTTTAGTTGTTGTTGTTGTTTATTATTATGTTACAATATTTATATATGTATTTTTATGTATTAGTTCTGTCGACTAACACCCATAACACAAGCAAATAGTTTGTTTACTTTTAGGTTAACTATTTAAACGATATTTATTGTTTAAACTAAATTAAAAAGTGTAATAGCATAATATATGTATATGTATATGATAATATAATTGTACTACACATGTTTTTAAGTTTATAAATTAATACTAGTAGTATATTCTACTATTATGTATTACGCAAATATAAAATACTATATACCACACTAATACCATAATTCTAGCGCCCATTTGTCGGTCAAAAATGTCAACAGCGTGATAACAGATATCTGTTTTAATCAGAATAATCGTTAGCTTGTTTTACTGTTGTATGTAATAACATTTTGGTCCTTGAAAATTCCAAATTAACCACGTAAATGTCTCATGGACTGTAGTTATTACGCCATTATTCAAGTGATTCTGAGTAGTCAAGCAGTAAACGTCACCGACTTAATGTGGAGGGCGAGGGGTTACAACTTTGAGAAACTTTGATCTAATGAAAACATACAGACCCATTTTTCGTTAGCAATATTTGTATATGTTTATGTGTAAAGCTATGTGCATCTTAAATTTTTCCCAATTTACTATTCATAATTAACAGTTACTAACCTTATTAACGTTTTCAGCCGTTACTTCAGTACTTGCCGCTGTGGTCTTATAGCTTTGACGTAGACTAAACTTGCGCATATGCCCATATTATATTTCTTTTATACAAATAGCAACGTGTTATAAATATATTTGGGAACTATAACTTGCAGTTATCTCTCTTGATTGTGTTCTGTCTTTGTATATTTAATTAATTACGGCTTACTTAACTCGTATTTGTGTTAAGCGTTCAGTTGAGTAAAAAATCAATTACGTCTATATCCTTGTTTAGACGTGACTGAATTAGACGTGGTTGAAATAGGCAGTGTTATCTAGTCGACAGTAGACGTTTAACGTATAACGTGTTGTCTAATTCCTCAGCCCCACTTGCGTCTATCGTCATAAAGCTTCGTGCAATGACACGATAAATGCAGATGTGACCTCTACATTTATCCTGTCATTGCACGAGGCTTTGTGACGATGACGCAAGTACGGCCCCAGCATAAGAGACAGGAGTACTCCCGATAATTGCATTTTTCAATCTTTAGGTCTATTTCCTGTTATTTGTGGTAAAAGTAGTATCTTCACGCCCGTATCCCCGAAGAGGTAGGCAGAGTTACTAGTGCACCCACGATTAGCCGAAGATATTTAGTCCCACAATGTGATCTGAGGCAAGCCTATCGCCAACCGGGCACTTTCCAATCACGGGCAACGTTGTTTTTATCAGAAAACTGAAAAAAACACATTTTCTTATTTGCCCGACCTGGGAATCGAACCCGGGAATTCATATGGTCAACTCCGACACCGGACCACTAGACCACAGAGGCGATTATTTGTGGTAACCGAGATTTTCACTATTTTTGCTTGTTTAATGCACATAAGCATTATGGTGGCACAATCAGACTTCAAACCGATGGTGAGATCTTTCTAGATAGCAACAAACTTAAGTGTTAATGAAGTTACTGTGGTTTCTTTATTCTAAAAAATGATAAACCCGGAAATCGAACGTCATGATTTAAACAGTTCTGTGAAATTGACCTATAAATGCGTTTTATTAAAACGCCTAGTCTGTTTCCAGTTTTTCCGTCTGTATGTTCCGTATAAAGGTTAGTTGTGTAAATCAGTATTCAGTTAGATCAGTAACGAGTGAGGGTTGAGAGAGCTCCCTGATGGCCAAGCTGGTCTCCTCCAATATCTCTCCCGACATATTCCTAACACGCTCGAAAGCCGCCATATTGGATATTGTTTTCATCGGTTTACGACTATTAGGAATTCTTTGAAAGCAATTTTTACGACCTGTTTTTGAACTTCCGGCGCAAAGACGAGGGGTATTATAAGTTTGACTTGTGTGTGTGTGTATTTTTTTTACAATATTATAAGATAGCAAACAAGCAGATGGAAAGAGTCAGCCACCGCTTATAGACACCAAAGATGTTAATGGTGCGTTGCTATCTTGTAGCGAGGTCTAATGCCACATGCATAAGTTTACCGGCTACCTTACCCTCCAAAACGGAACACGACAGTGACTAGCACTGACACTATTGCGGCAGGAATAGGTAAGGCGGTGGTACCAGACCCGGTCGAGCCGATACAGAACTCTACCACCTAGTAGTCACGATGGTAGTGACGCGCATAGCCACTCGGTCGCCTTTTACGACCTGCCTGGTGGAACGACAGTTGGCCTATTCTATATATGTGTGTTTGCTTATTTGATTCTACTCACAGCAAATGGATGAAATCGATTTAAGTGCAGTTTTTTTTTTACATTAAAAGCTCTGTCTGTCGAGATGGTTCTTAAGTCATTATATTTTTTTTCATAAGCTAGCAAACAACCAGATAGCTTTCCTGGTGGAAAGAGAAACCATTGCCTATAGACACCAAAGATATTAATGGTTCGTTAATATCCTTGTGGCGGGATCTTAATGCCAGATGCATGATTATACCGTCTACCTTACTCTCCAAACCGGAACACGACAATGACAAGCATTATCATTACTGTGACAGGAAAGGTGAGGCAGTGATACCAAATACCCGGGCGATATATTGCGGAACTCTACCACCTAGTAGTCACAATAGTAGTGACTTGCATAGCTAATCGTACGCCTCTTACAAACTGCCTGGTAGAACTGCACATGGTCTATATTTCAAAGGGGGCGCGGACCATCATAAGGAAAAAAAAATTAGTTAATATTTATTAGCACTGGCTGTGCCCGCGACTTACTCCTTATTACATCAGCTATCTGCCTGTGAAAGTCCAGTCAAAATTGATGCAGACGTCAGAGATTAACCGACAGAAATAGACAGATAACAATTGTAAATAATATGCGTTTAGTAAAACTTCAATCATATGCATTTAGTAAAACTCCAATTTGAATGATTTATAAAAAAAAAGTCTAGTGGTCCAGCGTTGGCGTCGATCACATGAGGTCCCGGGTTCGATTCCCGGGTCGGGCACTTAAAAAAAAGTGTTTTTTCAGTTTTCTGAGAAACACAAAGTTGCTCGGGATTGGAAAGTGCCCGGTTGGCGATAGGCTTGCCACCTATCACATTTGTGGGACCAAGTATCTTCGGCTAATCGTGGGTGCACTTGTTGTACCTCTGCCTACCCCTTCGGGGATACGGGCGTGAATGATTTATAGATAGATATAAATGTTTGTATAAAACTTGTGAAAAATCTCCTGATAGAAAAATGTTACTACACTGTTAACGACTTCCTTAATGACAATCACATAAATCTTTCATGAAATGGATCGGTCCAATCCTACATTGCAATACCCTAATAGGGTGTATATGTTCACTATCTACTAATTATTATTGTGATACCTAAAATTGTTTGTAACATATAATGCAATAAATGATTGAGTATTGAGTATTATCCCTTCCAAAAGTCAGTACCTCGTGAAACAGTATATTAAAGCAAATAGTCTTACATCTCGTGAAGTCTGAGTGCTAAGTGTGAGTTTTTCTTTTTGCATTCAATCGTGAGCGCGTTTGGAGTTACTAGTAATTTGTATGTGATTTGTACAGCGCCACCTAGTGGTAAACGTGAGAAACCAGTTACCACTAGGTGGCGCTGTACAAATCACATACAAATTCCTAGTAACTCCAAACGCGCTCACGATCGAATGCAAAAAGAAAAACTCACACTTAGTACTCTGTTTAATTAAATTCCGAGCCCCGACCGCCTCATATTTAACTTAGGTAATACTTACCGTGCGTGTACCGACGACTTATGCAATATCTTCCGTCTTATTACTTGACTGATATTATCTATGAGACTGCTGCTTGCGGTTATGATAGTACCTGAGGCGACCGAGGCTCGCTCGGTGATTTCAGTGACATCGAGTTTTTTGGAACTCTATATATCAAAACGTGAAGCAAAACCTTTGTACCTCTTTTTAAAACAATTACACGAGCGGCAGAGTAGGAAATTTGGCATAGTGCGCTAAACTAAACCTCTGTGGTTTAGTCGTCCTCTGTTAACCACACGAGGTCCTGGGTTTGATTACCGGGTCAAGCAAATGAAACATGTGTTTTTTTTTTCAATTTTTTGACATAAATAATATTGCCCGGGATTAGAAAAGTGTCCGGTTGGTGATAGCCTGACCATCTACCACATTGTGGGACTAATGGCAAATTGCATGAACATTATCTAGCTTAGGACAATCCTAAAATAGTATGCTGTCACATCCTTTTCATTTAAGACAAGAAGTGACAGCATAGTATTTAGGATTATCCTAACCTAAGACAGTATTAGTGCAATTGGCCATACGCATCTTTGGCTAATCGTGGGTGCACTTGTTTTACATCTGCCTACTTCTTCGGGGATCCGGGCGAGGGAAACCCTAATTTTTCAAAGTCTGTATAACTTTGAGCCTTTGAAGAGAGTTAATTACTTTAAAATATCTCCTTAAAAAAATTTGATGGCTGTAAGTTGATTTTATTTTATGTCTGTAAACACGAAATAGGTTGATTGGCTTTATGAATTCAGTTTATTTTAGTATCAATATTATCTAATCCACTATGAATAGATCACTATTGAAAATAACTTCATTCGGATCTGTTTTTTTTATAATAAATAATTAAATAAAAAAAAAGTTGCGGCGTGCACTTTTGGATTTTCCAAATTTTTTTTTTTTACGGCTGAAGTAAACTTAAAAGAGATTTTATAGTTTAATCTATGGTTGAATTTCGACCACAGGAGACATTTTAATATATATTCCGTATTAATTTCGCCTCTTTTATAGAATAGATCATTTGCCATTTTCTCAGGCAATCCGTAAAAGGCGAACGATCTGCCAAAGGTTTCACTACCATTATAACTACTAGGTGGTAGAGTTCTGCATTAATTCCTTTGGGTTTGGTACCACCGACTTACCTATTCCCACGGCAATATCGTCAACACTTTTCACTACCATATTCCGGTTCGAAAGATAAGGTAGCGTTATGTTTGTGGCATTACCATGATAACTATGCATCAATAACATCTTTGGTGTCTGGTTTTTATATCATAAGATAGCAAACTAACAGATGGGTCTCCTGATGGAAACAGTCAACTATCGCCTATAGGCGCCAAAGATGTTATCTTGTGGCGAGGTCTAATGCCACATGCATAAGTTTACCGACTACCTTGCCCTCCAAACCGGAACACGACAGCAACAAGCACTGACGTTATTGCGGCGGAAATAGGTAAGGTGGTGGTACCAGACCCGGGCGAGACAGTGCAGAACTCTACTACTTAGAAAAGTAAAGTCTGGTGGCGATGCTTATCTCTTCCCATTAGGAGAGCCATCTGCTTTTTTATATCATAGAATAACAAGGAAAGCAGACGGCTCTTCTGATGAAAAGTCACCATCGTCTATGGGCACCAAAATTGTTGATGGTGGGCTACTATGGTGGGTTGTTAATACATGTATTAGTTTACTGGCTACCTTAGCCTTCAAACCGGACAATGACAAGCACTGAAGCTATTGCGGCAGGAATAGGTATCACATATCCGGGCGAGACGTTGCAAAACTCTAGAGCCTAGTATGTAAGTAGTCTTGTATGTAAAACTCTATAGCCTAGTATGTAAGTAGTCTCGTATGTGATCTTATGATACTAAATTAAAATTAAAACAAAGATGCCAATACTTTGCAACGTTCCACGGAGTACGGACCTGTGGCCTTTGCGATGCTACTAAAAAGGAAAAAGAAGTGTCAAGAATGCAATAAACTCAGCGAAGGTCTGAAAAATAAAGAAAACCGTCACAATTGTCCACCGCCATTTTCTTCTTTAAGTTATTGATGCCCACACGCGTCTAAATTTCTAAAATATCTCAAACTCAGATTAAATAAATAGTGGAGATGGTACTCTGCAAACAAAGAAATATCGCCGGTATTCTACGCCTTGCCGTGTAGATACACAATTACGCGTACATAGTCCAGTAAAAAGTTTAACGAAACCATGATCTGACCAGTTTTGGCGCAATGAGTAAAAATGTGTTCATTAATACTTAAATAATGATATTATGAAAGAAATTTTGATTTAAATTTAGGGGAAAGGGATGAAAAAAAATAAAAAAGGGTTGAAAAATGCCTTTTTTTAAATAACTTAATAATGGTAGGAAATAGAAAAAAAGTTTCAAGTAAAAGTTGTAGAGGAAAAAATTCTACACAAAAAAATTCCTCTTCATTTTTTTGTTATCTGCTTTAGTTTAACTACAAAAAATAAAAATTAAATTTGTAGTAAAATATGTAAAACTATATAAAAATGGGAAAACATATGTAGTAGTGTTAGTACATATTTATGTGATGCGCACGCTGCATGGTACAGGGCCGTAATAATTCTGGTAAATTTTTATAATTAATTACAAAGCAAATTTAATTTTTATTTTTTGTAGCTAAACTAAAGCAGATAACAAAAAAATGAAGAGGAACTTTTTTGTGTAGAATTTTTTCCTCTACAACTTTTACTTGAAACTTTTTTTTCTATTGCCTACCATTATTAAGTTATTTAAAAAAAGGCATTTTTCAACCCTTTTTTTATTTTTTTTCATCCCTTTCCCCTAAATTTAAATCAAAAATTCTTTCATAATATCATTATTTAAGTATTAATGAACACATTTTTACTCATTGCGCCAAAACTGGTCAGATCATGGTTTCGTTAAACTTTTTACTGGACTAACACGTATACAATAAAACTATGCATTGCCTTGTCAAGCTGTCAACCGATCTATCATGGCCCGTCGATCAAAATGCCATCAAAAATATCAAAATATACCAGTAAAAACGCCGAAATATGTTGTCAAAGGATGTAAAAACCAAACCACAAGGAATGAAAAGCAGGATGGAAGCAGGAAGAATATCATAAGTATGAAAGTGTGGAGTTTTGATTGTTTGTTACTCAATCTCGTAAAAACGGCTGGACTGATTTGAGTTAAATTTGGCATACGTGTAGATGATAACCTAAAATAGTATTTAGGATACTTTTTATTACGGAAAAATAAGTTGTTCCCGTGTGATCCACAAAAAACTTTTACTAAATTAGCACGAAACTGCTGGTTGCAGCTGGTATTTTCAAAAAATCAAAACAAACATATCACTCAAACGGCCTCACTTCGTTTTACGCAAAGTTTCATTTTAACTTGTTTTATTTGATACTAGCTGCACCCTGCTACATTTTTCATATGTCATAAGATAACAAATAAGCAGATGGGTCTCTTGATGGAAAGAGTCACCATCGCCTATAAACACCAAAGATGTGAATGGTGCGTTACTATCTTGTGGCGAGGTCTAATGTCACATGCATAATAAGTTCACAGGCACAGGCGACAGTCAGATTGCATATTCAGATTGGCTTTGCGACTGCGTGGCTACTAGGTGGTAGAGTTCTGCATTGTCTCACCTGGGTGTGGTACCAACACCTTACCTATTCCTGCCGCAATAGCGTCAGCGCTTGTCGCTGTCATGTTCCGGTTTGGAGGGTAAGGTAGCCGGTAAACTTATGCATGTGGCATTAGACCTCGCCACAAGATAACAACGCACCATTAACACTTATGTTGTCTATAGGGTATGGTTGACTCTTTCCATCCGGAAAACCATCTGCTTGTTTGCTATCTTATGATACATATAAAAACAGCCTAGGATCAATCAATCAACACGGGGTAAAATTATGAAAGTTTTCTTTTAACTTATATTTCTGGGATAAAAAGTATTCTATGTGATTTTCCCGGTCTTCATTTACATATGTACCAAATTTCATTCAAATTGATGCAGCGGTTTTTGCGTGATTGAGTAACGAACATAATTTTTCATTCATAAACACATTTACACTTTCGCTAATATTCGCTTTTCAAATTCCTCCATCCACGTAATTTTCGTAATCTATCTATATATATAAAAATCAATTGCTGTTCGTTAGTTTCGCTAAAACTCGAGAACAGCTGAACCGATTTGGCTAATTTTGATTTTGAATTAATTGTTGAAGTCCAGGGAAATTTTTGATTTGAATTAATTGTTTTTGAATTTGAATTAATTGTTGAAGTCCAGGGAAGGTTTAAAAGGTGAGAAAATATAGAAAAAAATAAGAGTAGTTAAAAAGGCAGCACAACGTTTGCTGAGTCAGCTAGTAAGAAATACAAAATTATTTCATTTATAACACATACAATTTTTTGTAGATTCGCGACTGGGTGTCGGTGGAGACAGACATGCTGCGAGCTCAGCCGGTGGTCGTTGGCGACGTTGATGAGATCCTGCAGCAGCTGGACAAACAGAAGGTACGATTTTTTGTGCTGCTTCAATAAAGTCAGTGTTTCAGCCTAGAGGGTGAGGTAGTCAGTAAATAGGGCATTTGGTGTTACATCGTTACCACGTGTATGGCAATGCATCTTTGATATATTTGTCATAATTGCGGTTACTTTTTCAAAAGAGTCAGTGGTTGCTATCTTTAATATAGAAACTTAAGCTGCCACGAAATATTTATCGGATATGCGTTCCAATCCGGTAGTAATTGTAAAGAAATTGACCCAATTTTTTTTTGATTTCATAGAATATAATTATAATTTTTAAATGCTTGCACACTATGTCTTGGTAGAGTATGTTCTTATTTTTTTAATAACTTGTAATTCCCATATTTTTGTAAAATAATAATTCTATTTCGTTTCATAAGGGTGCAAATAGCGTGTACCGTGACTTGTTTACATTTAGATTGTTTATGCGTTATTTTCGGAATTTTCGGGAATATGGTCAAAATTTACCTTAGGTATAAATAAAGATGTGTTAATGGATAGCAACTCAGTTTTATATAGTGATTCGGAAGCGATAGTTCGGACGGTCAGTGTGATACGGAAAGTGTTTTAGTTTAACGATTCAGTGTAGTCGGTTAATTCTAGTGTTAATATAGTGAGTGTTATTAGTGTTCGTTAGTGTATTTACGTGTTGCATTATGGTGTATTGTACATTTGTGTTATAAATACACGGTTTTAACATAAGTGGTATTTTATTGCACAATACGAACTCTAAGCTCGCAAAATTATGAAGAAAAAACATTTGTAAATTTGAATGTTTGAAACAAATAAACTTCAAAACTACTGAACCAATCTTAAAAATTCTTTGACCATTAGACTACACTATACAGAAATGATGTGGGCTACTTTTTTAGCAGTTTGAGAAAAAGGCCGTAATGATTTTGTTTCATGCAAACGAATTCGCGAATATTTATAATATAATAAATTCATTTTTTCCATCACTAGCTTGCTATCTATATAACCCGAAAGAAGGTTTATGAATCGAGTTAAGATTTATGACTAACCTTGTGGCTTGTTTACCGAAGATTTAAGTTACTTTATTGTTTGTAGAATTTATAATTAAGAGATTTGAATAATATTTTTTTATTAAGTACACACTATGATGAACCCAAAAGTATAATTCTACACTTTTCATCGTCGGCACTTGGTGAAACTCCATTTTAATGTAATTTATTATCACTTATACACTTGTACTGTTTCACAATAAATCTATTATTATTTTTTTTTAACCGGCTTCGCTTACACAAGTATCATCAGGGCAATTTATAGATACAAAGTTTGTAACTAAAATCTGCGCTGGTTTATAGTTACAAACTTTGTAACTATAAATTGCCCTGATGATGCTTGTGTAAGCAAAACCGGTTAGAATTAATAATAGATTTATTGTGAAACAGTACAAGTGTATAAGTGATAAAATATTACACCAAAAGTATAACTTTAAAGGTAAGTTATACTATTTTTTATGAAATGCTTTTTATGTAATAATATTTTTAATGAAATATCACTTTATGACATTTTGTTTAACCGCGAAATAAAATGTACAGAACTTAGAATGGATACCAGTTTTACAAATTGACGCTAACATTCAAACATAGTTAAAATAAATGAACAGAGCTTATTAATGACGTTTTTCCTTATTTGCATTCAGTAGAGGTGTTTAAAATGCGGCCCGCGTTTCGTCTCTCCTGTCCAAATTAATATAATTGTGTAGAAACGCCTAGTATTATTCCTCTCGAGTATTCTAAATTTGTGTAGTTAGTGTATTTTCAATATTTGATAAATAATGCTCAAAAGTTGTTAACATTAAGTCTATGTAGACTGGCGTGTGTGCTTGGAACCTTTGTTATAGATTAATATGTCTGTTATGAGAATTGTTGTTATAGATTGATATGTCTGTTATGAGAATTGTTGTTTTAGATTAATATGTCTATGATGAGAATTGTTGTTATAGATTAATATGTCTGTTATGAGAATTGTTGTTATAGATTAATATGTCTATTATGAGAATTGTTGTTTTAGATTAATATGTCTATTATGAGAATTGTTGTTATAGATTGATATGTCTGTTATGAGAATTGTTGTTTTAGATTAATATGTCTATGATGAGAATTGTTGTTATAGATTAATATGTCTGTTATGAGAATTGTTGTTATAGATTAATATGTCTATTATGAGAATTGTTGTTTTAGATTAATATGTCTATTATGAGAATTGTTGTTTTAGATTAATATGTCTATTATGAGAATTGTTGTTATAGATTAATATGTCTGTTATGAGAATTGTTGTTATAGATTAATATGTCTATTATGAGAATTGTTGCTATAGATTAATATGTCTGTTATGAGAATTGTTGCTATAGATTAATATGTCTGTTATGAGAATTGTTGTTTTAGATTAATATGTCTGTTATGAGAATTGTTGTTATAGATTTTCGCCGTGTTGGTCTCGGCCTCCTTTGTAGAATAGGCCAACTGCCGTTCTGCCAGGCAGGTCGTAAAAGGCGACCGATTGGCTATCGAGTCACTACCATCGTGGCTACTAGGTGGTAGAGTTCTGCATTGTCTCGCCCGGGTCTGGTACCACCGCCTTACCTATTCCTGCCGCGATAGCGTCAGCGCTTGTCGCTGTCGTGTTCCGGTTTGGAGGGTAAGGTAGCCGGTAAGCTTATGTATGTGGCATTAGACCTCGCCCAAGATAGCAACGCACCATTAACATCTTTGGTGTCTATAGGCGATGGTTGACTCTTTCCATCAGGAGACCCATCTGCTTGTTTGCTATCTTTTAATATAAAAAAAATATATATGTCTGTTATGAGAATTGTTGAAAATAGTGTTATTCTATCATAAGAATCGTCTGCTTCTTTGCTAGTTTTTGAAACATAAATCGACGAAAAGTTTTGCGTAGTCATCAATAAATCATTCTCCGTTTTCTTACCCTTTTGAGAAGATTTTTTCTTCAAAAATTATATGAAACAACCCTCAGGGTATATTTTATCCAATAAAAGAAGGATTATCAAAATCGGATCACTCTGTAAAAAGTAATGCGTGGTCATACTTTAAAATCAGTGAGTGTACAATCATCCCTTGTTTTTCTACCCTTATAGTTGGATTTATTTTCAAATTAAACGGGACCACTCTGGGAGTATACCCATTCCAATAAAAAAGTATTATCAAAATTGAACCACTCTGTAAAAAGTTATGTATGGTTTAACATCAAAAAATATATACAGTCTAATTGAAAACATCCTCTGTTTTGTCGTCGGTTGAAAAAAGCAGATGGCAGTCGTGATGAGAAATCGTGTATTAACACCAAAGATGTTAATGATGTGCTCGTGCATAAGCTTACTTTACCGTTCAAACATTAGTGGACAGTACTGCCCCAGCTAGTTTATGGGCGCATCTAACATTTTTTTTTTAAATTGAGCTACATATATTGCCAGAATCAGGAAGAAAAGGCGCATCTGCAATTTTTTTTAGGGTCCATACCTTAAAGGTAAAACGGAGTTCTATTACTAAGCCTCCGCTGTCTGTCCGTCCGTCTGCCACCAGGCTGTATCTCATAAACCGTGATAGCTAGAAAGCTGAAATTTTCACAAATTATGTATTTCCGTTGCCGCTATAACAACAAATACTAAAAATAAAAAAAAAATATTAAGGGGTCCCTATACAATAAACGTATTTTTTTTCAAATCAAATCGCCGTGTTGGTCCCGGCCTCCTTTGAAGAATAGGCCAACTGCCGTTCTGCCAGGCAGGTCGTAAAAGGCGACCGATTCGCTATTGAGTCACTACCATCGTGGCTACTAGGTGGTAGAGTTCTGCATTGTCTCGCCCGGGTCTGGTACCACCGCCTTACCTATTCCTGCCGCAATAGCGTCAGTGCTTGTTGCTGTCGTGTTCCGGTTTGGAGGGTAAGGTAGCCGGTAAACTTATGCATGTGGCATTAGACCTCGCCACAAGATAGCAACGCACCATTAACATGTTTGGTGTCTATAGGCGATGGTTGACTCTTTCCATCAGGAGACCCATCTGCTTGTTTGCTATCTTATGATATAAAAAAATAGCATTTATTCGACACAGGTAAGCTCGGCTACACTTATCGATGTCAAAACATTACTACTTCATTACTTCACAAGTACACGTGTAATTAGTTTAACTAATTAAAACATATTATAACAAAAATCGTTTTTAATCGCTTTCATATTTTTTTGCTATACAGTACGGAACCCTTTGTGTACGAGTTCGACTTGCACTTGTCCGGTTTTTATTTTGTGTCTGTCTCCATTGCGTTTACATTACAACAAATAAAGCCCTTCTGTACGCTTGAACACACACACTTTCTCTACACGCTTTCTCTACACGGTTGAAAATAAAATGACGCGTTTATCCCGACTATTAATTTTAAAATATAAACGAATAATATAAAAAGGCTCTATTTATTGCAAAATTTTGCGGCCGCTAATTTCAGTTAACGGTATGCAATTATTATGCGTAACTAAACAACAGCACATGATTTCCCGAATTATACGTTCGGTTTTTTTTTTGTTTTAATTTCTTGTTAGATGCGTCTTTTTACTCTTTGTCTTGCGTCTTTTTCTCGTTAAAAAGACGAACTCCTCTTCGTTGGAACCAAACCTCTGCCTTTGCGGTTATACTGTACCACTTAATAAATTATGATTATGCTTTTATTGTGCGGATCATTAGTTTGCAAAATTAATTAATTACAAAAGCAATTAATAATCAAAGCCCCTGTTAGTGCTAATTAGGCCAACAGTAAGCCCTGTAATAATTTTTGTATCAAGAATGATAAATTAATACACTAGTGGTACGATGTGGGTGTTGATGATAAAGTTCTTGAGTTGGGCAGTTTTTTATTTATTTATTGTTTTAAATTTTACACTTGTACTGTTTCACAATTGTGAACAACTGAATTGTGAAACAGTACAAGTGTAAAATTTAAAACAATAATTATGACGGAGTTTCACCAAGTGCCGACGATGGAAAGTATAAATTTTATTTATTTATTATATTTTATTACGTATTAGTATATCTTAATTACTATGCCATTAAATAAATAAATAAATATCTTTTTTTATATCATAAAATAGCAAACAAGCAGATGTTCAGAAGGGTCTCCTGATGGAAAGGATCAACCATCACCTGTTGACACCAAAGATGTTAATGGTGCGTTGCTATCTTGTGGCGAGGTCTAATCCCACATGCATAAGTTTACCGGCTACCTTATCCTCCAAACCGGAACACGACAGCGACAAGCACTGACGCTGTTGCGGCAGGAATAGGTAAGGCGGTGGTACCAGACCCGGGCGAGACAATGCAGAACTCTACCACCTAGTAGTCACGATGGTAGTGACTTGCATAGCCAATCGTTCGCCTTTTACGACCTGCCTGGCAGAACGGCAGTTGGTCTATTCTTTAAAGGAGCCTGGGACCAACACGGTGGAAAACATATCTTAAGTATCTTTGGACAATTTCACACGAATTGATTTAACCCCAAAGTAAGCAAATTATTTGCTTGTAGTATGGGTGTTAGTTAACGATATTATTACATAGAAATACATGTATAAATAATAAAATAATAAAATATATATAATAAACACCCAAACCCAGAAATACAGTCATCTATGCTCATCATATAAATGCCTGTCCCTGTCGGGAATTACCGGGTCGCTAACCACTCGACGAACGGAGCAGCAAGGATTTAAAACGTTATAATTTCGGTATATTTGCGTCGTTGTGATTGGTTATGGTATATGACATGATGACGTTGTCTTCTAGCGCTAGTTGGCGAACCAATCACGAAACAGTATGAAACGCAGCGAACCAATCACAAAACAGCAAAAACATCGAAATTATAACGTTATTATAAATCCTTGCGGAGCAGTCAAATATGTATAAGTAAATGCGTCCATTTTTTTTACTAAACAGTTAGATGGATCTCCTGATGGAAAGAGAAACCATCCTCTAAAAACACTTAAGATGTTAATGATGCGTTGCTATCCATATGGCGGGCTGATTATGCCACCATGCATATGTCTACCGGCTGCCTCACCCTCCAGATCAAAACATGACAATGACGAGCATTGAGGCTGTTGCGGCAGAAATAGGTAAGGAGGTGGTACTATATGTATACCCGGACGAGACGTTGCGGAACTCTACCACCCAGTGGTCACGATGGTAGTGACATGTATAGCCAATCGGTTGCATCTTCAGCCTGGCAGAACGGTAGTTAGTCATTCTTTAAAGTGAGCGCGAACCAATACAGAGTAAATCCAATTTATGTTATACCTAAGGAATCTAAATCGTAATGTTTGTCCAATAACCTACAAAAATACAACGGAATAAAAACCGCCTCCTTTTTTGGGAAGTACGAGCAGTTTTAAAAAAGTAATTATAAACCTAAAATCAATTGAAATAAAGTTCATAGCTTGCGATTTATATAAAGATACATCATGAAAAATATATCAAAATTTTGTTTTAAGTTAAAAGTATAATAAAATAAAATTAAAACCGAATACATATTTTACGTTAGTTGAGTTTAAGATTTCTAGTGTAATAAAGTCTTTTGCGGTCTTATGTGTCAGGCCTAAAGTCAACCACTGAAGTGTATTGAAAAAGCTACCATCTAGCGGAAAGTTTGTAAACTTCAATGCTTTCTCAACCTCACACGACCGTCCAATTTCAAAATGGAAGTGAAAATGATTTGAGTTTTTGTTATGCTTTTTTTAAAAGATCATTATAAATACTTACTTATTAGTTACGATAAAACATTTCTTTTTTGTTCTTTTTATTTAGCATTGATTAAAAATATTTTTTTGGGCTTAAATTTCAACAAATTTTAATCTGGACGAGACCACCAGGTTATCACGATTATAGTGACGTAAAGCAAATCGTTCGCCTATTACAATTTGCCTGGAAGAATATTAGATGGTCTATTCTTTAAAGGGACCCCAAATAGCACGGGGAAAACAACGCAGGATAGAATTCTGCAACTTCTTGCCTGGGTTTGTTACCATCGCCTTATATTCCCGCCGCAATAGCGTCGATTCATTTGTTGAGCCGGGCTCCTTTAAAGAATAGACCTATTACCGTTTGACCGCCCCTTTGGTCGAGTGGTTAGTGACCCTTACTACGCAATCAACGGGGCTCGGGTTCGATCCCCGACGGGGACAAGCATTTGTGTGATGAGCATAAATGTTTGTTTTTCCGGGTTTGGGTATTTATTAAATCTATTCCAGTATTTATACATGTATTTCTATGTATTAGTATCGTTGACATAACCCATAACATAAGCAAGAAATTTGCTTACTTTGGGGTTAGATCAGTAAGTGTAATTTGTCCCGTGAATATTTATATTTATTTATTTGCCGTTCTGCCAGGCAGGTGTAAAAGGCGACTGATTGGCTTTACGTGTCAGTACTATCTTCACAACTAGGTAATATAGTTACACATCGTCTCGCCTGGGTACCACCGCCTTACTTATTCCTGCCGGAATAGCTTATTATTTTAGCAGCTTATTATTGTGGTCCGGTTTGGAGGGTAAGGCAGCCGGTAGACTTATGCCTGTAGCGCTGCTATCCTCCCACACGTATAGTTACGCACCATATCGTTTTTGGTGTCTATCAGCGATCGTTTCTTTTTCAATCAGGAGAGCCATCAGCTTGTTTGCCATCTGATGATATTAAAAAAAAGTTGAATGTCGCTAACATGTTTGGGTTTTGAGTTTAATGGAAACTTACGCATGTGGTTACATAATTCTATCATTGCCACCGCAACATTAGCATCTTTGATGTCTATAGGTGATGGCTATCTCCTTCCATCAGGAGAATCATTTTCTTTTGTATGTAATAAAATTAAAGCCCAGGAAACCCATATGCTAAACTTGGTTTCCCTAATCATATGTTTCAGACGTTATTCGCTTTAACCGGAAACAGAGAGAGCTTAAACAGGTCTTAAATAAGAAATTTCAATTTCCATTACGCAGGCGTTACCGAGGGTTGGATCTGTATCGATAAAAACTTCACTATAAATATTTTAAATAAATATAGTGTTCATTATTAGGTAGGTAGAATGAACAAAATACTTTAAGGGCGCTGATCCTCCTTTATTTACTACTAGTTGCATCGGACAGCCTGTGGCATTATAAAAGTTTTTGGTAAATGCCGCGGGACAAACATTTTTTCTGGACAACTAGCCTATGTGCTTTTTCAGGTTATCATCTGCCTCTGCACCAAACGTCATCCAAATCCTTTCTGTAGTTATTGTGATTAAGTTACAAACGTCCATCTATCAATTCAAAATTTCGCTTTTATAATATTAATAACTAGTGACCTGCCCGCGGTTTCACCCGCGCAGCTTTTGTTCCCGTGCGAATATCGGAAAGGTTTATATTCAAAAACCTTCCTCAAGAATCATTCTATCTATTAAAAAACCGCATCAAAATCCTTTGTGTAGTTTTAAAGATTTAAGCATACATAGGGATTAGGGATATAGGGACATAGGGACAGACAGTGGAAGCGACTTTATTTTATACTATGTAGTGATAAAGATTGGATACTTTTCATCGTTGGCACTTGGTAAAACTGCATTTTAAAGTAGGTATTACAATTACATTCGTAAATGTGCGAAACATCCCTGATGATGCTGTAATAAGGGAAACCTGTTGGATGTGAACAATAAAATATACGTGAACTGGAAGAACAAGTGAGTTCATAAGTGTAATACTTACTTTAATATTAATATAGATTACTAATACAATATATAATGAAACAACGAACAAGATGTCGATGAAATAAGAGATTCTCCTGACAGAAAAAGAAAGGCAATTTGGTCTACCGACCAGAGATATTATCGGTACATTAGTATCCATGTTGTAGGGATGGAATGCCAAACGCATAAGGCTACTTTAGCCTTCAAACAAGAATACGATAGCAATATACATATATTATTGTATACTTATCTATCTTCACACAACTGATAAAACAGCAGAGCTTAATTAACATAAAAATATTCAAAAAGCTGTTTTGTTAATATCAAATTACTTGCCATTTAAAATTAAATCCATTCGAATATTTGATTACTATATAAAAAATAATAGGTCCAATAGTTATTTCTACTCAAAACATTGACTTTGGAATTGTAACATTTTTATTAGCATGTATTCTACACTTTTTATTAGCGTTAGACATGAAAACATACATGATACTGTTAGCGGTAAATAATAAAATTGCTGTTACGATTATCATTTTTAAGTATCTTCTTTGAATAACAACATTGTCATACTTTTATTTGCCTGCAAGTTGTAAAGCTGCATTTAAATTACGCCGATTTTTGCGTGAAATAGGCGGAACAAACCTTAAATCAAAAGACGTTTTATTTCATAATAATTCTGTAGTTTGGTGGTTAGCGAGAAGTGTGGTTATCTCTATTAACCCCTTTTTTATTATGGTATAATTTCAGAGCATGCCACAAATACTTTTTCATTGAAAATAGCCTAAGTATAACGTTTTTGTAATTAATTTTTTTTCTCGATTCTAAAAATTAAGAGTTCGTGTTATTTCACATCTTTAAATACATCTAGTTTTGGTTGCTTACACGAATTCTTAAAAAAAACAGTGAGCTAAAAAAAAACCGGTCAAATGCTAGTAGAACTCGAGCACGAAGAGTTCCGTACCATCCCTATTAAAGTTTCTACCTGTTTATTAAGATCGAGTAAAACATTGCTTAAAAATTACGTTTAATATGGGGACCCCCCTTAATATTTTATTTTTTTATTATTAGTTTTTGTTGTTACAGCGGCAACGGAAAAACATAATACATAATTTCAAGCTGTCACAGTTTATGAGATACAGCCTAGTTACAGACAGACAGACAGACAAACAGACAAACAGCAGAGGCTTAGTAATAGGTTCCCGTTCTTACCTTTTAGGTACGGAGCCCTAAAAAGCAACGCTTTTATTTTCAAAGTTGACTGAATTCAAAGTAAAAGATGGACGTGGTTGAGATATTAGACTACTTGGGTCCTATTTGATTTTCACGATTTGTTTCATGAATGACACTGAAATTCTATTCGAATAGCTTTATAACAATGATACCGAATTCACGGAAAGTTAAAATAAAATTATTTGAATTTCTTTTGTGAAAATGCACATAAATGAAGTAAAGTAAAACTATCGATACTAATACTGTCGATCACTTAACATCACTACACGTCCCGTAGTTTTGCACATGCGTGATTTGTCGCTTGTAGCGTGGCGGGGTGGCTTGGTTGCTTAGCAACCGCCGGCTCGCTACGGCAACGCTGAGGCTACGGCCTACGCTACACTTATCGTAGCGCTTGTCAGTCGAGCCTCGGTCATTAGGAGGCTATGACGAATGGATACGTACGTTCAGTTTTTGATTCAAGTATAGTAGATTAAATCACTATTTCCGTTCTATGAATAACTGTCTTTATATAATAGGATGAAAAACAAGCAGCTTCTTATGGAAAGAGATAACCATCGTCGATAGACACAATATAAGCTTTATATCATAAGATAGGAATGAAGCAAATGGCTCTCACGATGGAAAGTGACAATTATCGCCTATAGACACCATAAATATCAATGGTGCGTTGTTATCATTGGGGTGAGGCCTTATACCACATGCAAATGTTTACCGGCTGGCTACCTTAACCTCAAAACCGGAACATGACGGTGACAAGCAATGACGCTCAGATATCATTTCAATTACGTGAAATTCGAACAAAAATGATAATTTTAGTGCCTTCAACCAAATTAAAAAGTAATCGGGAAAAATGTAGGTATCTATAGGGCAACAGATTACATAACAGTTACTATCGTAATTATAGGTAAATGTAATTCACGAGACTCGGTGCATGCTGTTCATGAATTTGGTGGGGTATTTTTAAACGAATACTTTTATTATCTTGTAATCTATATATATAAAAGAATGTCGTGTTAGTTACTCCACTTATAACTCAAGAAATGCTGAACCGATTTAGCTGAAAATTGGCAGGGAGGTAGTTTAGAGCCAGGAGAAGGACATAGGATACTTTTTTTTTCGAATTAAAAAATAAATCTGCTTATATATTGCCATTAAGGCGGAACAAAGTTTGCCGGGTCAGCTAGTAATCTTATATATATAAAAGAAAGTCGTGTTAGTTACTCCACTTATAACTCAAGAAAGGCTGAACCGATTTAGCTGAAAATTGGGCAGGGAGGTAGTTTAGAGCCAGGAGAAGGACATAGGATACTTTTTTTTTTCAATTAAAAAATAAATCTGCTTATTTATTGCCATTAAGGCGGAACAAAGTTTGCCGGGTCAGCTAGTTTTAGATAATAATGAAAACGCACTTTCAATTCAATATTTAATTCCTAATTTAAAAATTTTGTCGGACTTTTAAAAGTAGCCCTATATAATATGTATTTCTATATATTAATATCGTTAACACACATATTAATACCATACACAGCTTTATGGGCTGAGTTGACAGCTCAACGATCACAGCTGGTGACACCATGGTGACACCCATGAAGTCTTAGGTATAGGTGGAGCTAGCACTCGTATTAATCACTTGAAACACATATGTACGTTGTATCTCTGTCTTTGAGATCTCTCCATATCTTGAATTATCGACGGTGCTCGGGTTCGATCAACGGGGACAACCATTTGTGTGATGAACATAAATGTTTGTATATCCGGGTTTGGGTGTTTATTCATAATATATTCTAGTATTTATATACAGTGTGGCGCTGACCATACACCAATAAGTGAGAATTAAGGTAGTACTAGTTAGTACTAGTATTTTTAGTCTATTAAATCAGTCCTGACATCGAAATTAAAAAAACAAAAATTTCGAACAAAATTAATGACACGAAAATATAATAAAGATAAAACATCCTTTGACTTACCTATCACCACCAGGACGGCAACGCCGCACGCGCGGCTTGGCGGCTAGCGCCTCATGTTATTATTATTATTTTTACGTGTGACATAATATTTAGGCGCCTTTTTAAACCACACTCATCCTCAATAATTATTTTGATAAATTATTATTATTAATCACAATCATTTTGTACAATAAGTAATTACGTAGCTATAGAATTATTTTTGCGTATATTGTAAGAATAAAGACCGTATCAATCTAGGTTTCGTGCCACATATTGACTAAAAGTAAAGAAGAAAAAAACATGTTGTTCACTTCACAATAATAATAATAGGTACCTAACGTGTCTTATCACAAAATAGCACTAATTAGCACAAACATCATGGCCATGGCCGGCCATCACAATAAAAATTAAGCGTCTACTTTCGCACAATTTAACTCGTATTTTACCATAATAAAAATTAAAATGAAGCGTCTACTTTCGCATAATTTATAAGTCTAGAATAATAAAAGAAAAAAATAAAAACTCAGTACATTACAAGTAATAACGTAATATCAATTACCACGGCAAAATCTTTGATCGTACTAAACAATAACATTAAACAATAATGACCGTGACCTACGTACCGTAGGTACGTGACACGTGTAATCAACGGCTTTCATCAAGAAAGCGCAAAATGCGCTTTTTTGTATCACTACACACTGTGTATGCACTCAAGATAAAGCGACTTTTCGCTTTCTTTTCAAATTCTCCTAATGACAATATCGGGTTGTTATTGGTCAGTTGTAAAGGATAAAAAATTAAAATAACCAATGAATGCAAGGATTTTCTGCTAGTATTGCGAGTTGGCAACTTACTTATAATAGTTCTTTCAAACCATTCGGGTCACGTACAGCCATTGACCTCTATATATTTCTATGCGTACAGCTGATAATCTACATCATGTTCGCAAAATTAGAAATGAAAACTAATGTCCTGTGGCTAAACCAGTGGATGTATTTGTCTGATTTTTTGTATTCAGGCTGAGAACATTATTACATATACTAAGTTTAATTAATTGGTGTATCGTCAGCGGCACACTGTATGTATTTCTATGTATTAGTATCGTTGACTAACACCCATAACACAAACAAATAATTTGCTTACTTTGGGGTTAGATCAGTAAGTGTAATTTGTCCCGTGAATATTTATTTATATTATTTGTTGGTACCATCGCTCTTTAATATATATTTTATCGCTTCTCATTAGGAAGAGTTATTAGCCTCAGATCCCGGGGTAAGATATTTTCTCGAAAGTTTAAAATTATAGTAGCAACTTGGAGTCTATCGGGTGGTGTGTTATCAGCCCCGTAACTCAGATGAGCAAGTAAAGCCGTCGGTCCCTGCTATCGCTAAAAGTAGACATTCGCTATCAGGTCTTGGCATGAGAATGACACATGTCTGGCTAACCGATAAGTGTAGTGGTGAACCAAAAATCTATAGACGTTTATATCACTTTTTTTATATTATAAGATAGCAAACAAGCAGATGGGTCTCCTGATGGAAAGAATACCATCGTCTATAGACACCAAAAGTGTTAATGGTGCGTTGCTATCTTGTGGCGGCGTATAATGCTACATGCATTGACGCACACATGATGCACAACTGACGCTATTGCGGCAGGAATAGGCAAGGCGTTGGTACCAGACCTGGGCGAGACAATGCAGAACTCTACCACCTAGTAGCCACGATGGCAGTGACTCGTATAGCCGATCGGTCGCCTTTTACGACCTGCCTGGCAGAACGGCAGTTGGCCTATTCTTCAAAGAAGCCCGGGACGAACACGGGGAAAATTCCTACAACGCAAGGAAATAGCGTTGTAGGAATCACTGCCTACAACGCAAGGAAATCGACGTCATGATACTTTTTTATAAGCCATCTGCATATTTGCTATACCTTGCTATACAAAAACGATTAACTTTGAACCCCACCCACTCGTTACAAACCAACTATTAACCGAGCTCAATAGTTTTAAACGTTAAAGTTTATTAAAGTCGTACACATCACTGACTTTCCGTTAGTTCAGTTACAATTTACTGAACGCCGCGCCGCTTTCGTTTCAGGTTGCCGTGTAAGCTGACGGAATATGTAATACTATTTGAAACACATTTTATATAATTAGATAGCAAACAAGACCACAGTTTAATGCACCTTCCAGGGACAAGTATTGTAACACGATTGAAGAGTATTGTATAATTTTCGCCGTGTTGGTCCCGGCCTCCTTTGAAGAATAGGCCAACTGCCGTTCTGCCAGGCAGGTCGTAAAAGGCGACCGGTTGGCTATCGAGTCACTAACATCGTGGCTACTAGGTGGTAGAGTTCTGCATTGTCTCGCCCGGGTCTGGTACCACCGCCTTACCTATTCCTGCCGCAATAACGTCAGTGCTTGTTGCTGTCGTGTTCCGGTTTGGAGGGTAAGGTAGTCGGTAAACTTATGCATGTGGCATTAGACCTCGCCACAAGATAGCAACGCACCATTAACATCTTTGGTGTCTATAGGCGATGGGTGACTCTTTCCATCAGGAGACCCATCTGCTTGTTTGCTATTTTATGATATAAAAAAAAGGTGTTGTGGCGTATTTTCCAGTGTTGATTCAATCATAATTGGATGGCGTATCAATAAAACACTATGGGTCTTAAATAATTGAATACGAAATGTTTTTAAACTATTCTAACAAGATCCAATCGAGACGTCATTGATCCAATTGTAAATTAGGAGATATGAGCCCCAAATGGCTTTGATGGAAAGAGAAAGCATCATCTATAGATGCCAAAGATTTTAATAGTGCGATGCTATCCGTGTGGCGGGATGGCCATGCAACATGCATAACTATACCTGCTTAAGCATTAACGCCGTTGCGGAGGAATAGGTAAGGTGCAAGATGTTGTGGGAGTGTATCACCTGGGAATCACAATTGTAGTGACACGTGCAGCCATTTGGTCGCCTCTTACGACCTGCCTGACAGAGTAATTCAGGATATACAGTGTAAGGGACGGTCTACCGATAATTAAGAAAGCATACCATTATTACGTTCTATTCACAATGGGAATCTTTTTTTTGTGGGAATACAAAATTTGCATTTTATGGTTTTTTACTTATTTACACGCCACGCAATGTAAAGCGTACATTGCTTTGACTGGTTGCGTCCGTGGAACTCTCAAACCGGCCGTTTATTTTGAGCGGCATGTGGCGCTTATTTTGTGTATTTCCTTAAATTTTACTATATTTTAGAAAAAGCACTGCAGAGTAGTACAATAAATCAAATTGTACAAAATTAAGGTAAAAAAATCAAATATTTCCCACACAAATTTCTAACAGTTTCCATCTCAGAATTAGTATTGTTCAAATAAACTATATTTTTTTAGCGCGCTATATTATAGGCTATATTATAACGTGTAGCTGGAAGATACGAAGTTACGACGTACGCGAACTAGCGAGAAATGATCGAAACGTGCTAGACCGTAGACGCTATACGTTATAACTTATAACAGCTTATAGTTTATATGTTTAATCACCGCGTGGCGAGTGCTAGCGCTCGTTGTAATGACGTTATAATATATCGCGCGCTATCATTGCTGGCTCACGCGTTTCGTATGTTATAATGTATAATAACTACGGCCTGCTCTAGCCGCTAGGTATAT
>JAUPFN010000020.1:31846103-31858347 GCA_036924255.1 Apodemia mormo | reverse complement strand
AACCTAACCTAACCTAACCTAACCTAACCTAACCTAACCTAACCTAACCTAACCTAACCTAACCTAACCTAACCTAACCTAACCTAACCTAACCTAACCTAACCTAACCTAACCTAACCTAACCTAACCTAACCTAACCTAACCTAACCTAACCTAACCTAACCTAACCTAACCTAACCTAACCTAACCTAACCTAACCTAACCTAACCTAACCTAACCTAACCTAACCTAACCTAACCTAACCTAACCTAACCTAACCTAACCTAACCTAACCTAACCTAACCTAACCTAACCTAACCTAACCTAACCTAACCTAACCTAACCTAACCTAACCTAACCTAACCTAACCTAACCTAACCTAACCTAACCTAACCTAACCTAACCTAACCTAACCTAACCTAACCTAACCTAACCTAACCTAACCTAACCTAACCTAACCTAACCTAACCTAACCTAACCTAACCTAACCTAACCTAACCTAACCTAACCTAACCTAACCTAACCTAACCTAACCTAACCTAACCTAACCTAACCTAACCTAACCTAACCTAACCTAACCTAACCTAACCTAACCTAACCTAACCTAACCTAACCTAACCTAACCTAACCTAACCTAACCTAACCTAACCTAACCTAACCTAACCTAACCTAACCTAACCTAACCTAACCTAACCTAACCTAACCTAACCTAACCTAACCTAACCTAACCTAACCTAACCTAACCTAACCTAACCTAACCTAACCTAACCTAACCTAACCTAACCTAACCTAACCTAACCTAACCTAACCTAACCTAACCTAACCTAACCTAACCTAACCTAACCTAACCTAACCTAACCTAACCTAACCTAACCTAACCTAACCTAACCTAACCTAACCTAACCTAACCTAACCTAACCTAACCTAACCTAACCTAACCTAACCTAACCTAACCTAACCTAACCTAACCTAACCTAACCTAACCGAACCTAACCTAACCTAACCTAACCTAACCTAACCTAACCTAACCTAACCTAACCTAACCTAACCTAACCTAACCTAACCTAACCTAACCTAACCTAACCTAACCTAACCTAACCTAACCTAACCTAACCTAACCTAACCTAACCTAACCTAACCTAACCTAACCTAACCTAACCTAACCTAACCTAACCTAACCTAACCTAACCTAACCTAACCTAACCTAACCTAACCTAACCTAACCTAACCTAACCTAACCTAACCTAACCTAACCTAACCTAACCTAACCTAACCTAACCTAACCTAACCTAACCTAACCTAACCTAACCTAACCTAACCTAACCTAACCTAACCTAACCTAACCTAACCTAACCTAACCTAACCTAACCTAACCTAACCTAACCTAACCTAACCTAACCTAACCTAACCTAACCTAACCTAACCTAACCTAACCTAACCTAACCTAACCTAACCTAACCTAACCTAACCTAACCTAACCTAACCTAACCTAACCTAACCTAACCTAACCTAACCTAACCTAACCTAACCTAACCTAACCTAACCTAACCTAACCTAACCTAACCTAACCTAACCTAACCTAACCTAACCTAACCTAACCTAACCTAACCTAACCTAACCTAACCTAACCTAACCTAACCTAACCTAACCTAACCTAACCTAACCTAACCTAACCTAACCTAACCTAACCTAACCTAACCTAACCTAACCTAACCTAACCTAACCTAACCTAACCTAACCTAACCTAACCTAACCTAACCTAACCTAACCTAACCTAACCTAACCTAACCTAACCTAACCTAACCTAACCTAACCTAACCTAACCTAACCTAACCTAACCTAACCTAACCTAACCTAACCTAACCTAACCTAACCTAACCTAACCTAACCTAACCTAACCTAACCTAACCTAACCTAACCTAACCTAACCTAACCTAACCTAACCTAACCTAACCTAACCTAACCTAACCTAACCTAACCTAACCTAACCTAACCTAACCTAACCTAACCTAACCTAACCTAACCTAACCTAACCTAACCTAACCTAACCTAACCTAACCTAACCTAACCTAACCTAACCTAACCTAACCTAACCTAACCTAACCTAACCTAACCTAACCTAACCTAACCTAACCTAACCTAACCTAACCTAACCTAACCTAACCTAACCTAACCTAACCTAACCTAACCTAACCTAACCTAACCTAACCTAACCTAACCTAACCTAACCTAACCTAACCTAACCTAACCTAACCTAACCTAACCTAACCTAACCTAACCTAACCTAACCTAACCTAACCTAACCTAACCTAACCTAACCTAACCTAACCTAACCTAACCTAACCTAACCTAACCTAACCTAACCTAACCTAACCTAACCTAACCTAACCTAACCTAACCTAACCTAACCTAACCTAACCTAACCTAACCTAACCTAACCTAACCTAACCTAACCTAACCTAACCTAACCTAACCTAACCTAACCTAACCTAACCTAACCTAACCTAACCTAACCTAACCTAACCTAACCTAACCTAACCTAACCTAACCTAACCTAACCTAACCTAACCTAACCTAACCTAACCTAACCTAACCTAACCTAACCTAACCTAACCTAACCTAACCTAACCTAACCTAACCTAACCTAACCTAACCTAACCTAACCTAACCTAACCTAACCTAACCTAACCTAACCTAACCTAACCTAACCTAACCTAACCTAACCTAACCTAACCTAACCTAACCTAACCTAACCTAACCTAACCTAACCTAACCTAACCTAACCTAACCTAACCTAACCTAACCTAACCTAACCTAACCTAACCTAACCTAACCTAACCTAACCTAACCTAACCTAACCTAACCTAACCTAACCTAACCTAACCTAACCTAACCTAACCTAACCTAACCTAACCTAACCTAACCTAACCTAACCTAACCTAACCTAACCTAACCTAACCTAACCTAACCTAACCTAACCTAACCTAACCTAACCTAACCTAACCTAACCTAACCTAACCTAACCTAACCTAACCTAACCTAACCTAACCTAACCTAACCTAACCTAACCTAACCTAACCTAACCTAACCTAACCTAACCTAACCTAACCTAACCTAACCTAACCTAACCTAACCTAACCTAACCTAACCTAACCTAACCTAACCTAACCTAACCTAACCTAACCTAACCTAACCTAACCTAACCTAACCTAACCTAACCTAACCTAACCTAACCTAACCTAACCTAACCTAACCTAACCTAACCTAACCTAACCTAACCTAACCTAACCTAACCTAACCTAACCTAACCTAACCTAACCTAACCTAACCTAACCTAACCTAACCTAACCTAACCTAACCTAACCTAACCTAACCTAACCTAACCTAACCTAACCTAACCTAACCTAACCTAACCTAACCTAACCTAACCTAACCTAACCTAACCTAACCTAACCTAACCTAACCTAACCTAACCTAACCTAACCTAACCTAACCTAACCTAACCTAACCTAACCTAACCTAACCTAACCTAACCTAACCTAACCTAACCTAACCTAACCTAACCTAACCTAACCTAACCTAACCTAACCTAACCTAACCTAACCTAACCTAACCTAACCTAACCTAACCTAACCTAACCTAACCTAACCTAACCTAACCTAACCTAACCTAACCTAACCTAACCTAACCTAACCTAACCTAACCTAACCTAACCTAACCTAACCTAACCTAACCTAACCTAACCTAACCTAACCTAACCTAACCTAACCTAACCTAACCTAACCTAACCTAACCTAACCTAACCTAACCTAACCTAACCTAACCTAACCTAACCTAACCTAACCTAACCTAACCTAACCTAACCTAACCTAACCTAACCTAACCTAACCTAACCTAACCTAACCTAACCTAACCTAACCTAACCTAACCTAACCTAACCTAACCTAACCTAACCTAACCTAACCTAACCTAACCTAACCTAACCTAACCTAACCTAACCTAACCTAACCTAACCTAACCTAACCTAACCTAACCTAACCTAACCTAACCTAACCTAACCTAACCTAACCTAACCTAACCTAACCTAACCTAACCTAACCTAACCTAACCTAACCTAACCTAACCTAACCTAACCTAACCTAACCTAACCTAACCTAACCTAACCTAACCTAACCTAACCTAACCTAACCTAACCTAACCTAACCTAACCTAACCTAACCTAACCTAACCTAACCTAACCTAACCTAACCTAACCTAACCTAACCTAACCTAACCTAACCTAACCTAACCTAACCTAACCTAACCTAACCTAACCTAACCTAACCTAACCTAACCTAACCTAACCTAACCTAACCTAACCTAACCTAACCTAACCTAACCTAACCTAACCTAACCTAACCTAACCTAACCTAACCTAACCTAACCTAACCTAACCTAACCTAACCTAACCTAACCTAACCTAACCTAACCTAACCTAACCTAACCTAACCTAACCTAACCTAACCTAACCTAACCTAACCTAACCTAACCTAACCTAACCTAACCTAACCTAACCTAACCTAACCTAACCTAACCTAACCTAACCTAACCTAACCTAACCTAACCTAACCTAACCTAACCTAACCTAACCTAACCTAACCTAACCTAACCTAACCTAACCTAACCTAACCTAACCTAACCTAACCTAACCTAACCTAACCTAACCTAACCTAACCTAACCTAACCTAACCTAACCTAACCTAACCTAACCTAACCTAACCTAACCTAACCTAACCTAACCTAACCTAACCTAACCTAACCTAACCTAACCTAACCTAACCTAACCTAACCTAACCTAACCTAACCTAACCTAACCTAACCTAACCTAACCTAACCTAACCTAACCTAACCTAACCTAACCTAACCTAACCTAACCTAACCTAACCTAACCTAACCTAACCTAACCTAACCTAACCTAACCTAACCTAACCTAACCTAACCTAACCTAACCTAACCTAACCTAACCTAACCTAACCTAACCTAACCTAACCTAACCTAACCTAACCTAACCTAACCTAACCTAACCTAACCTAACCTAACCTAACCTAACCTAACCTAACCTAACCTAACCTAACCTAACCTAACCTAACCTAACCTAACCTAACCTAACCTAACCTAACCTAACCTAACCTAACCTAACCTAACCTAACCTAACCTAACCTAACCTAACCTAACCTAACCTAACCTAACCTAACCTAACCTAACCTAACCTAACCTAACCTAACCTAACCTAACCTAACCTAACCTAACCTAACCTAACCTAACCTAACCTAACCTAACCTAACCTAACCTAACCTAACCTAACCTAACCTAACCTAACCTAACCTAACCTAACCTAACCTAACCTAACCTAACCTAACCTAACCTAACCTAACCTAACCTAACCTAACCTAACCTAACCTAACCTAACCTAACCTAACCTAACCTAACCTAACCTAACCTAACCTAACCTAACCTAACCTAACCTAACCTAACCTAACCTAACCTAACCTAACCTAACCTAACCTAACCTAACCTAACCTAACCTAACCTAACCTAACCTAACCTAACCTAACCTAACCTAACCTAACCTAACCTAACCTAACCTAACCTAACCTAACCTAACCTAACCTAACCTAACCTAACCTAACCTAACCTAACCTAACCTAACCTAACCTAACCTAACCTAACCTAACCTAACCTAACCTAACCTAACCTAACCTAACCTAACCTAACCTAACCTAACCTAACCTAACCTAACCTAACCTAACCTAACCTAACCTAACCTAACCTAACCTAACCTAACCTAACCTAACCTAACCTAACCTAACCTAACCTAACCTAACCTAACCTAACCTAACCTAACCTAACCTAACCTAACCTAACCTAACCTAACCTAACCTAACCTAACCTAACCTAACCTAACCTAACCTAACCTAACCTAACCTAACCTAACCTAACCTAACCTAACCTAACCTAACCTAACCTAACCTAACCTAACCTAACCTAACCTAACCTAACCTAACCTAACCTAACCTAACCTAACCTAACCTAACCTAACCTAACCTAACCTAACCTAACCTAACCTAACCTAACCTAACCTAACCTAACCTAACCTAACCTAACCTAACCTAACCTAACCTAACCTAACCTAACCTAACCTAACCTAACCTAACCTAACCTAACCTAACCTAACCTAACCTAACCTAACCTAACCTAACCTAACCTAACCTAACCTAACCTAACCTAACCTAACCTAACCTAACCTAACCTAACCTAACCTAACCTAACCTAACCTAACCTAACCTAACCTAACCTAACCTAACCTAACCTAACCTAACCTAACCTAACCTAACCTAACCTAACCTAACCTAACCTAACCTAACCTAACCTAACCTAACCTAACCTAACCTAACCTAACCTAACCTAACCTAACCTAACCTAACCTAACCTAACCTAACCTAACCTAACCTAACCTAACCTAACCTAACCTAACCTAACCTAACCTAACCTAACCTAACCTAACCTAACCTAACCTAACCTAACCTAACCTAACCTAACCTAACCTAACCTAACCTAACCTAACCTAACCTAACCTAACCTAACCTAACCTAACCTAACCTAACCTAACCTAACCTAACCTAACCTAACCTAACCTAACCTAACCTAACCTAACCTAACCTAACCTAACCTAACCTAACCTAACCTAACCTAACCTAACCTAACCTAACCTAACCTAACCTAACCTAACCTAACCTAACCTAACCTAACCTAACCTAACCTAACCTAACCTAACCTAACCTAACCTAACCTAACCTAACCTAACCTAACCTAACCTAACCTAACCTAACCTAACCTAACCTAACCTAACCTAACCTAACCTAACCTAACCTAACCTAACCTAACCTAACCTAACCTAACCTAACCTAACCTAACCTAACCTAACCTAACCTAACCTAACCTAACCTAACCTAACCTAACCTAACCTAACCTAACCTAACCTAACCTAACCTAACCTAACCTAACCTAACCTAACCTAACCTAACCTAACCTAACCTAACCTAACCTAACCTAACCTAACCTAACCTAACCTAACCTAACCTAACCTAACCTAACCTAACCTAACCTAACCTAACCTAACCTAACCTAACCTAACCTAACCTAACCTAACCTAACCTAACCTAACCTAACCTAACCTAACCTAACCTAACCTAACCTAACCTAACCTAACCTAACCTAACCTAACCTAACCTAACCTAACCTAACCTAACCTAACCTAACCTAACCTAACCTAACCTAACCTAACCTAACCTAACCTAACCTAACCTAACCTAACCTAACCTAACCTAACCTAACCTAACCTAACCTAACCTAACCTAACCTAACCTAACCTAACCTAACCTAACCTAACCTAACCTAACCTAACCTAACCTAACCTAACCTAACCTAACCTAACCTAACCTAACCTAACCTAACCTAACCTAACCTAACCTAACCTAACCTAACCTAACCTAACCTAACCTAACCTAACCTAACCTAACCTAACCTAACCTAACCTAACCTAACCTAACCTAACCTAACCTAACCTAACCTAACCTAACCTAACCTAACCTAACCTAACCTAACCTAACCTAACCTAACCTAACCTAACCTAACCAGAGTCCCGGTCGGCCCGGCAAGTGAGCCGTACGTCGTCCAAAACGTTCAAAGTGCCTTCCGTCAGCTTCGGAACGCAGTAAAAACTTTAAAAATTCAAAGTTGTGGTATAAAACGCGCAAAATATCAAGTGTTATATATTAAAAGACGCGTAAAGAAGTGAAATAAGTGGTGGTGTTAGTGAAAATTGTGCGCGACCTTTTTCCGAAAAGAAAACTTCAAAAAACCGCGGAAAACACGAATTTTAAACATAAAAGTGCGTGCGCCGCCGAATTTAAAGCGGCAACCTATAGTTTTTATTATACCATTCGATGCCCCTTGAGAAGACCTACAAAACGATACCCCACTCACCCCCCCAACTACAACCCCCACGGAATAAACAGCAGAAAAACAAAAACCACGTGGCCGGTTGGTACCAGATCCAGCTGTCTGGTACCAAAACTGAAGGTACCACCGGATAGCCAGCAGAACCAGGACACCGAAGCAGAAAAAATATCTACAAAAAGTTAAGTGGAAGTATTTTATTTTGAAAATTTAAAAAGTGTAGTGAAATATCAAAATTAAAACAATTTATATCTTTACAAACAGATCGACAACACATATTTTTTAATTCACCATTCTAAAGACAATAGTTTAAAGTATATCTCTGCAAAAAATCAAAATTTTCTAATTAGTAATTTAATTGTTATAAAAATTTTAAGAAATAGTTGTTAAGTGCAAGCAATGTCCACCCCGACTAAATAAATCATAGCCCCCTTAATAATAATAAATACATGTAAATATATATATTAAAAATAAGTAGTGACCCTAACAAATAAATTTATATAATTAAAATTAAATATAATTATAGATTTTAGTAATAAAACAAATTTTAAAAATTTAAATGACGGGAATTTTAGTGAATAGTATTAAAAATTGAAAAAATAATAATTAATTGTAAAAAATTTTAAAATATTATATATTAATTGAATACTCTATTTAATTTCCTACATTTTTACAAAAAGAATAATAATTAATTTCCTTGTTTTAGTTAATTTATAATAGTATAAACATTAGTTAAAACATAAAAATTTCCCGTCGGCTTTAATATAGGACTTAATCGACTTTTAAGAGAATAAGGAAATTAGCATATCTTCACGGCAAAAATTTGACGGGGTGAACAGAGCATTGTACATACATATAATAATTCTTGTAAATAATTCTAGATTTAAATTGGATTATATACATATCGACAATTAGATATATAGTTGTATGGTCTTCCAATTAGATAAATAAAAACATTAGACAATAAGACTTAACCGACTGTGCCGGTTTAAGTTGTATTAGTAATTAGTGAGTGACATATTGTATATAATTAGTGTGTTTATACACCCCAAAAATCTTTGTGTTTGTTGTGTGGTATGTGTATGTGCCCTTGATTATCTTCACGCCAATCCTAAGTGGAGTAGACAGAGTATTAGTATAGAATAATATATAAAAATATAGAGTATAGACTTGACCTATCAAATAGGTTAAATTAGTATAGGAATATAACGGGCAAATACATATCTTCACGACGGATCCATCGCAGGATAAGGGAGTGTGTAACACATCTTACTGGAACCGACCGGGACAATTAGTTTTAAGAATATAAATACAGTGAATGTTATTGTGTGTTATTGTGTGTACATATAGGTTGTATCTTCACGCAAGACCCTTACTGGGGTAAAGAGAAAACTGTATAATAATAAAAGATAGTGGTGTTTGTATAGCGTGTTTTCAAAAAGTTGTAGTAAATAATAGACTTGACTGACCACAAAGGAATAAATAGAAAAATTATATATAACAATTGTTAAAATATCTTCAAGCCAAAATTCTAGAGCGACAGGAGGAGTACATTATTAACACTTATTGTAGAAAATAGTCAAATTAAAAATTTTTTGTTGTAAATATAATTCGAGTTAAATAGATAAATTAAGCATATATTCACGCCAACCCTTTGTGGGGCAAGAAGAGAAACCTAGTCATAATCATTTAGCAAATAAATTAAATTGTTTAGATTAAGATTTTGGATAAAACGCAACTTGTATAAATAACTTGTAAATATACCTTCACGCCTATTCCTTGGAGGATAGTAAGAGTATACTTAGTATTAATAGTGCTTACATTGAATTGAAGACCTAAATACTGGGACTAAATTCGATCCGACTCATTGGAGGCGGGCATAAAAATTTTTGTAAAAATAACTTCACGCTATACTATTAACGAGATAGGAAGAGTACACATAATAATTGTATATTAAGGGTCAGGTGGACTCAACCTTCTGGAAAGGTTTATTTAAAATTAGAATAGAGATTAAGTGTATATATATCTTCACGCCAAACCCTTTTACGGGGTTTTAGAGTAGAAAATAAAATAGTTTATTTTAATTATAATTTTAAAAAACGTTAAAACGGAGTGTATAAATACATCTTCAAACTAGATCCCGAGCGGGATAGGAAGAGTATACTATACACATCTTAGGATATTTAATTATTATTATTACAATTTTTACATCTTTGTCATTAATTACATATACATATATACATATATATATAAATATATATACACTTAAAACATAAAATACTAATTAAATTCACAAAATAATTATACAAAATATACAACTTATACAATTTTAAAATTTTAACATATATACATATAGACGAGTTCCTCAACAATGATGTTTGGCTATAGGACTCCCACTAAAGGAAAAATACCAACAAACCGGGAAAACAGTGGAAGTAGCACTGATTTAAGCAGAGAAGAAGAAGGTAGAAATAAGAGAAGAATGTCCGGAGAAAGATATGGACCCAAACGTTCTTTGAGCCCAAAAGGGAGAAAATATTATCATAATCAAATTATGTTTGAGTTACCAACAGAGGAAGAAATAGAAGAAATGATATTTGAGGACAAAGAAACAAAAGATGCTTACCTGGCACAAAGGGAGATTTTAAAACACGTCAAGAGTTCACGAAACCTAAAAAAGGAAATTTGCAATGATATATTTTTGAGTACTGCAAACTTGCATAAAATGACAATAGAAGCAATACAAAAATATAAAGAAAAAGAAAAGCAAATTGAAAAAATTAGGACGAAACAGAATAAACAAATATATAATCAAAATGAAGAAGGAGAAGGAAATGATATAAGAAAAATTCAACAAATGATGCAAGAAACACTCAGCCATATCGAATCAGTGAAAGAAAAGATAGATGAAGAGCTCAAGAAATTAACGGAGACGCAAATTAAACAGAAAGACAAACAATGCGAACTCATATCATCAATGATGAGACTTACAGCGTCTTTCACACAAGCATTTGCTGATCAAGAAAAACAAGATGAAATCATTATGGAAAGAATAGCGGAAAATGGAAAGGAAATAGAACACTTAAAAAGAGCCATACAGGAGAATCAACAAAAACAAAACCAGGAAATGAATAAGACACTCGATAAAAACAATAAAATAATAGAAAGACTAGAAAATAAAATTCAACTGAGTCAAACAAAACAAAGTGATGAAAGTATGAAAATAGTGCAGAAATACAACAAGGAAATAGAAGAAATTAAAAGAACTATACAGGAGAATCAGAAAAAGCAAAAAGAAGAAACAGCCAAAATACTTGATAAAAATAACAAAATAATGGAAAAATTAGATAAGATAATGGAACTGAATCAGGAGAAACAAAATGAAGAAAGTATAAAAATGATAGAGAAAAATGGGAAAGAGGTAGAAAATCTAAAAACAATAATACAAGAAAACCAAGAAATCCAAAAAATAGAAATAAATAAAATAACTCAACAAAACAACCAAGTGTTAGAAAAACTAGAGATGAAAATAGAACAAAGTAAAGAAAAACACAGTGATGATATTTTAAGAAATCTTGCAGAAAATAACAAGAAATTAGAAGAATTTAAACAACTAGTAGCAGCAAACACTGATATACAAAAAGATCGATCGTACGCAAGTGTAGTAGCGGAACCTGGTAAGAAAAAATACCTTGAGAAGACAGCATTGCACTCCGTAATAGTTAGCTCTAATAACGAATTAGAAACTGGGGAAGAAATACTAAATTTAGTAAGAAAAACGATAAACGCGAAGGAAAGCGGTATAGAAATAGAGAACGTTAGGAAGGCTAGAGATAGAAAAATTATTATAGGATGCCGGACTGAAGAAGGTAGGACAAAAGTCAAAGAAAAATTGAAAGGAGCAGAAGGAAAGTTAAAAGTAGAAGATGCCGTAAATAAAAAACCACTTATAATAATTAAAAACATCTTAGACAGTAACAAAGACGATGAAATTAAAGAAGCACTTCTAAAACAAAACAGAAACATAATTGAGGACCTAAGGGAAGAAGATAAAAACATAGAAATACTTTTTAGAAAAAAGACGAGGAATCCACAGAAAATACACGCAGTGGCTAGAGTTACACCGCCACTATGGAGAAAAATAACCGAAGAAGGTCACCTTCACATCGATATGCAACGAGTTAGAGTGGAGGATCACTCTCCGCTCATTCAATGCACGATGTGTTTGGGATATGGCCACACTAAAAAGCTCTGCAAAGAAAATATA